>PVJA010007342.1:0-68970 GCA_004027025.1 Myocastor coypus | reverse complement strand
CATCTCTGTCTCTGTCTCTGTCTCTGTCTCTGTCTCTGTCTCTGTCTCTCTCTCTCTCTCTCTCTCTCTCTCTCTCATAGTTCTGACAATTGGACATAGTACTTTCAACATGAGTTACATTCCTAGTCCTGGTTATTTTTATTCGGAGATAGAATCTCACTAAGTTGCTCACATTGAGCCTGAACTTACGACCCTCTTCTCTCATCTTCCCACAGTGCTAGAATGATGGGTGTGCTAGCCACTACACCTGGGTAGAACATATTTGATCGTGCTGTGTACTGGTTATATTAAGTAGCTATATTAACCATACTAACTGGATATATTAAATGAGTTAAGTCATGCATATGGCTTATTGTCCCTAGAATGTGGAAGCCTGTAGAAATGTTAGCTGCCACTCTTAGTAAAATGAAATAATGAACCCCATGGCCTTGAAAGATTTTATCTTGTGTTCATATGCTATGATACTAATATTTTAGTTATTTTTATTAATTCCTTAAATGCAATGATACAGACATGCCTTTCTAGCATGGATAAAATGCAGACTCGATTCTGCAAATAGTGCTTCTTTATTTTTCAGGGGCCCCTTGCTGTTGAAAGAAATTCTTTCATGAATATTTCCTATGAATCAAGAATCTCTCCTAATGCACATAGTTATTATTTAATAACTGCGCATTGAAAATGTGCTTGTACCATAGTGTTTGTTTTTTTTTCTTGAACTGAGAGACATCTGAGTATCTTCCAGTGAAACTAATCACATTTGGTTTGTGAGCTCAGACCCTGTATGGGGGCCTGAGTCTTTTGGGTGTCTCTATTAATGTACTATCAGGTTTTCTGTTGTCCAGTTGGGTAGTACCAATAGGTTTTATTCCAGCTTTTCAAAATCTCCTATCTTTGCTGTTTAAAAGTTGATTCTTTCTGTACTAACGTGACTTTTAGGAGATAAAGAATAAAGATCATTTGTTAAAACCACTGTCATTAATGATAGGAGAACAGACATTAGAAAAAGTGGATGGATTGCTGTCTCTTCCTCCGAACTGTAAGAACTCTGATTAATTTAATCATGGCTCTGTGTCTGATGTTGAGGGCCTGCAACATGATCTTGATTGACAAAATCTATTTCCTCCTTATACTCTTTCAGGTCTCTTGGAAGCTAGGGGTTTCTGATTGAATTATTCTATTTTTATAGCATGCACAAGATCCCATATGGTCAATTTCAAGTGCTCTTTGCCTCTGGTACTTTTTTTTCTAGATGTTTGTTTTGCTTAGGACAAAGAGGATATAATTTGCTTAGGACAAAGAGGATATAATTTACCTTTTTATAGAAAGGACTTGAATGCTTTCTCATGCAAGTTTATTTTAGAAGCTAAATGTATTGATTGTAGGCACTTTAATGCATTCTTTCATTTATTCTTCACAACAACGCAGGGAGGTAAGAACTAGTATCAACCTCATTTTGTCTTTGCAGGATAAGTCACACAGGGACTAATTTATTTGCCACTGCTACACAGCTACCAAGAGATTGGTCCAGGCATAAAACTCAAATCTCTTGTGGCCAGCAAGATAGCTCAGCAGCCTGAAGCACTTGCTTAGGCAAGTTTAGGCAAGTGCAAGCACCAGGGTTTGATCCTCAGCACCTCATGGCATGCTAGCCATGCCCCTAGGTGGGCTGAGCTGGCCACAGAGTCTGGGTGTCGTGGCACATGCCTGTAATCCTAGTGCTGGGGAGGCTGAAAACAGGAGCACCCCTATGAGTCCAAGTTGCATAGCGAGAGACCCAGTAAAAACCAAATAAATAAATAAATAAATAAATAAATAAATAAATAAAATTCAAATCTCCAAACTCTTGCCTTGTCCTTATAATACAGTGTTACATAGGGAGGCCTTGCATGATGATAATTTTGTGCTAGATCAGAGTGTACCTCAAAAAAAATGTATTGGCACTTCAGCGTTCACCTTCACTGTACTAATAAATGTCTGGAAGCAATGGCCACCATGTTGACCACCTCTTGTAATTGTAGTGTAGTTGTAAACACCAAATAGCACTTGTACTGATCTCATGACATCTCAATAAATTTAGCATCCAAGTGTTTATGCAAGTCTTTCTTTTCCTGACATATATATATATATATATATATATATATATATATATATATATATATTGGTGGACTTTTAAACATTGGACAGAGTTTATTGACATTGATGGCATTCATGTTAGTCAGGCTACAATATCATTTTAGATAATCATTAAGATATCAGAGACAAATGACAGCTCTGAACTTCTGTTTGGTTTTCCACAAGAGAAGTTAGAATGAGCTGAGGTAAGGGAGTGGAGGAGATTTTACATAAACAAACACCTGAGCCCTGCTGTTTTGGGGCCCTGTGTACCGGGTGGGCTGTGTGTGGTGCCCATGTATAGTACCAGGCCACACTTATTCTTTCTCTGTGCCTCTCCACTGCACACTCTCTGGGTGGGGTGCAGCGTTAGGCTGAGCACACAGGGTCTCTGAGGGTGCGTTGCCCTCAGCGTGGATGTTCAACCTTGACTCCTGCTTCTGGCGACCTTCTTGGGAATTGTCAACCTTCTCTGTTTCTGGGTCTCAGATGAGCCAGCTCTGGGGCACCTGAGTGATATCTTTAAATTTAGAAGACTGAGAGCTTGCTTCTTTTTTCCCCAGAATTCCTCAGAGTTTCTCATGCATTGTGGTCCACTTTCTCCAAGTAACTATTTAGTTATTTACTTTTATCTATCTATCTATCTATCTATCTATCTATCTATCTATCTATCTATCTATCTATCGTGGTACCAGGGACTGAACTCAGAACCCTGCACTTGCCAGGTAAGTGCTTGTACTGACCTGTCTCCCCAGCCCATTTATTTACTTTTACATATTGTTGTTTTCTAATCCCATCAAATGGGCTTGATCCTTTAATGGATGTTATGGTACCTCAGATGGTATCTTTTCATCCTCAAGAAAAACAAAAGCAATAACAAGAAAGAGAAAGAAAAACAAATTTACTTTATGGAAATTAGTTTTCACTATCAGAGGAGAAAAGGCTGTACCTCATTATTTGCCAGTCTCAGCTACTTTTCTCTTGTTGTTGAGACAAAATGCCGGCACCCAAAAGTTAAAAGGGGAAGGATTTAAGTAGCTCATAGTTTGTAGAGGTTCCAGTCCGTCATCAGCTGCCTCCATGGCGGGCAGCATCACAGAAGATAAAATAAGTCATGGCAGGTGGAAAGCAACAGAAGGAACAAGAGGCGATCACACCTTTCTCTTATCCAGGCTACTCAGGGCAGGTAGCATTCAGATCCTTAATCCTAGCACCGTTGATCCATGATTCAATCCCAGAGTCACACACTCTGGATCAAGCTCCTCTGAAAAACCCCCACCTGTGACTGCTTGAGGCTTTGGAGAGACATCTAGACACATGCCATAACAATACCTCATATGTGTCGTAACTCTGCCTTCGAGAATCCTATAACACAGTTAATCTTCAAGGGTTTATGGACACACAGGCTGCATGGCCAGATATGAAAGGTGATTCCTGATCTGGCCCTTGGAAGATGAGTAAAATTTAACTAGATATGGAAAAATGGAAAGAGTTTTCAAGTAAGAGTACAGAATAGGCAAAACAGCGAGGAGGGGTGAGTTGATGGTTTGTTAAACAAAAGCAAAATAGTTTGATGCTACTGAAGCAGAAAATACATGAAAAACAGAATATACGTTTGCAAGTAGAGGTAGACGTCCTAAAATACAATACCATGGAGACTGGAATTTATTTTAGGCAGTCGGGGACTGCTAAAGAATTTTAAATGGGACAGATGTGTTTTCCCTATAGATAATGCTAATTTCAGTCCAAAGGATGGCTTCAACTAGAGTGGAGAGAGGAGAGCCAGAGACAAGATACTGACATGGTATGATGTAAAATGAGAACATATTCTGGGTAGAGGAAAGGCAGAAGATTTAAGAAATTACATAGGAAGACCACGAGACAAGATTGTTGCTAAGATGCAAAAAGAGAATAACAAGCATTTGCTGATAGCATTCAGGTGTTCTAAAGGGCTTGAGGTCTACAAGTCTGGAATTCTAATAGTCTAGACCATTGAATGGCCACAGGTGCCTCCTGGTCTGCCTTTGGAAATTAGTTACCTGGTATTGCATAGAAAATTACCCCAACACTAAGTAGCTAGAGACAGCATTGGTTGCTTCACAGGTTTGTGGAGGAGGAATCCGGGTGTGGATGGGCTGGAGGTCCTTGGCTCAAGATCCAGCCAAGTTGCATTAAGGCTATTGGCTGTAGCTGTAGCAATCTCAAAACATACCTGGGCTTAGGGTACCTGTTTTTAAGGTGGCGTAGGTATGTTGTCGAAGTAGCCTCTTCACAGAGCTACATCATAAGGAGGCAGCTGGTTCCATGGGAAGGCATACCCCTGGTCCCAGGGGAAATAATCCGAGGTATGTACATAGAGACATGCAAGATGAAAACTGCAGTCTTTGTAAAATCTGCCATATTCTGTAGGGAGCCAGGAGTACATCCAGCTTGCATTTAAGACTGGGGATTCCACAGTAGCATGAATACCAGGAGTCAGGGGCAGTGAGTGTGTGTGTGTATGTACGTGCTTGCATGCGTGTGTGCGTGCGTGTGCATGTGTGTGCATGTATGTACGTGTGTGTGTGTGTGTGTGTTAGATATTTGAAACAAGGGTTTGGAGATGCAGCTGTTCAATCATAAGGGAACAATTACATGAATGGGACTGGGGAGTGCGAAAGGCTACCAAGGCAACTTTGCATATCTGTCTTCATGGCAGAGCAATGTGTGAAACTTCAGCAGTAGACAAAGGTGCAGTATTTGGGGAAGTTCAGAGCAAATATTACAGTGGATAGAACAGTTTGCATCATTCCGACTGGTATCTGTCTACTCCCAGAAACATGTTAAGACTTCTACTGAGCTATGCAAAGTAAGTAATCCCATGTGATTCGGGCTCTAGGTTCCAGTGTAGTTGTACAAAAACACACTGATAGGTTGTAGACAGCATTGAATACTCTTGTAGGGTACTGTAATTGTAAGAGACTGGATTTGAATATTTTGCTCTGGCAAATATGTTTTATACAAAGTATGCAGGGACTGCAAATCAGTCAAGGTTTAAGATGCCCCAGGGTTACGTAGTTGAGCCCTTCAACACAGATTTTGTGACACGGGCAAACTCAATTCTATGCATCTTCATAGGCTACCTGTAGGGTTCTTTGGTAGGAATGTCATGCAGAATACATACTAATAAATATCTATTGAAAAGTGATTGTATATACCACTATGAAACTCAATTCCTATTTGGTACCAGGGATCAAACTCAGAACCTTTATGCTTGCCAGGCAAGCACTGATGCCCGCCCTCAATTCCTATTTGATCTACAAGCTAGAATTTTATCTAACTGGTATCAGCATAGACAAAGAAGTCGATGTTCCAGATGACAGAATTACAGGTTTTCTCAAGAACTGTGAGTGAATGGATTTTAAAGTATTATCAGAAGATGGAAAGTTTTACTAACACATAGAGGCATTGATATGAATTAAACATGGCTGCATAAACATGCATATATTTCTTTAAGAGTTCACAGTCCTGCAGGAGTGTGAACAGATGTAGAAAAATCTTAATCATGCAGGGTACAAGACAGAGATGTGACTCTGGGTTTTTATTTGAGGGACCTGCAATTTTGAGATTAATGTCATCAGATTACTGAAGAAGCAATTGTTATGGCTTATGTCTAGTTGTCCCCCCCAAGCCTCATGCAATCATGGGCGGGTACTTCTACAGATTGAGACTCGACTCACGAGTCACTGAGATTATGTGATTTAGCACTGATCTAGAGTTTGAGTCTTGGTCCATGATCCCTGGGGTTATGTGTTTTAAGTACTTCTGGGATTATGGGTGTAGATATAGGCTAAGGCAGAGAGCCTGATGTAATTTAAAATGAGAGACAAAGAGACAGACTGGCTTGTTGTTCTCTGCTTCCCTGGTTGTTCTGTTGCCTCTGTCGTGATTGTTGCTGTTCTGCCACCATGAACTGCTGCCCTCTGCCATGTGCCTCTCTGCCTTGGATCTAGCCAAGTATGAACTGAAACCTCCAATAACTGTAAGCTAATAAACCTTTCCTTCCTTCATGTTGAGTGTCGGGTATTTGTCCCAGCAATGAGTGAAGAGTAACTAAGACAGAAGTCAACCAAGTCCCAAACAGAAAGTCTGTGTTATGGTCACCCAGTGGTGGGACTGGATTTACATTTAGGGAGCTGAGAAATCGAACACTTTGGGCATTCACTAGTCTCAGTGATCAAGGGTAGGTAAGGCAATGATACAAGAGCCATAAGTCAACGTAATGACTGTGTCATCAAAATACAGATGTGGACTTGATTGGAGGAGGTAACTAAGTGTTTCATTTGAGGTTACTCTTAGGGTTGGATGGTTTCCATGCCTCTGGTGCAGGAGCACATGATAAAGCCAAAGATGTCACTGCTATTTATTGGGTTTCAGGCACTCTTAATTCTACATGGAATTTTAGTAACTAGAATATTCATCAAGTTCAGGGGAAGCAATGAAATAGGTAAGGTTCTTGTTCTCATGTGGCTTATGTTTAAGTGGTAGCAGACAAATAATATACAGGCAAATAGATATTAAGCTGGGGAGTTTGGAGCCCTTTAAAAAACCAAAGGAGAAGGAGAAGAAGAGTGAATGGGAGACAGCTGGGAAAAGGGTAGGTGTTGTGCTTAGGGTCTTCAGGAAAGCCTGGCTTTGGGAACAGATGCACTATTAACACGAGGACAAGGCAGGTGAATTTGGAGAATAATGCCTTGCATAGAGCATAGGGCAAGTTCAGGAGCACGAGGCTAGGGGAGTGTGTGGGAAGTGCAAGGATAGCAAGGAGGGGCTCTGGAGACAGCTCAGTGGTCTAAGTAACTGCCTGGCAAGTGTAAGGACCTAGGTTTGATCCTCAGTACCACATGCTTAGCTGGGCCCTGAAACTGGGCCTGGTGGTGCACTCTGGGCTAGGGAGGCTAGGACAGGAGGCACAGTACAAGCAAGAGCTATAGAGCTAGACCCTGTACCAAGTAGCAAGGAGGCCAGTGTGGTAGAGATGGAATAGTAGGCTTACTATAGTAGAGAGCCTTAGCCCATAGCCACACTGTGGGCTATGTCTTTCAACCTAACCAGGAAGCCACGAGAGGCCGTTTTGAGATTTTTGAAACTTTCTACCTCCATCATTTTCACCAAACTTGCATGGAATAATGCGTTGTTCATGCTTAGTTTGAAATGAGAAAGTTGAGACATAGGAAGCTTTAGTGCCTTGCTTAATTTAGCAGGTGAGTTCTAGGATGAGGCTTTCACCCAGGCCAAGTTTAGAGCACATGTACCTTACATAGGAGGGGTGGCAAACGGACACCAAGACATTCCAAGGAGACGTTAGCTAAGCCCATTATTGTGATCATGGTCATAGTTCCATTCACATATATGCATGTGGAACTGCTTTGAAGTGTGTGCTTTCCACATAAGTGACTTTTGGGGTCAATTAAACCCATCGACTTTGCAGAAAATAGCTTAAAACCATGAAGGAGGCTATGATAGAGCTTAAAATAGAGAAATGATGTTTGCACTTTGCGAAATATGGATTGGCGGTCTGTTAGAGGGGCAGCACAGAGATACAGGTAACTATTGATCAGGAACCAAGTGGTGTAGAAGAAGAGAGGACCCAGGTCGGAAAATCGACCAGTCCCGGAGGCTGATTAGATTGAGAAGGGAGAGAAATAAGGACTTGTGGATGACTGCCACATGGATTTGGTGAGAAGCAAGCCATGGTTCCATGTACCAAATGTAGACATAAGAAATTAGCATCTCAAGAAGCAGGGAGCAATAAGCAAAGCCCGGGGACAGTTGCAGTCTGTTACTTGGGAGTTCTGGGAAGCTGGGATTCAAGGAGGCACCTCACAGCTTATCCTGATGGTGCCTGGTTTGTTGTCTCCTCCCCTGCTTGGAATGTTTTACATTAGCATTTGTGTGAACGTAGTGACAGGGAAAAGGTGGGAGCCAATAGATAATGCAGTCCTCACGTGATCACGTTCACTTGCCCCAAACTAAAGCTGAGATGTTTCGGGGGTTCTGAGCTCACGTGGAGAGAGACAAGTCTCAGTGAGACCTCTGAGGTGAAATTCATCGGGTCTTCTCCTCATTTCTTTGGGCACCGACTCGACATACAACAACCAAAGGACAACATTCCAGAAGAACAACAAGCTTCTGGGGAAGGCACTGGCCACTGTAGACACGGTGAGGATGGGGTGTCCATGGGACAAGAGAGCAAAAGCCAGTCTCGTGTAGGGAACTTGTGGTATAAAAGAAAAGTATGGGGTTCCATGAGAGTGAGAGTTTTGACATTCGCAGAAAAGGTGGAAGCTGTTACTGTGGAGCAGTGGTGCTTAATGGGATGTATAGTGGCCCGAAAACTTGGCATGCATCCTGCCTGCTGCCTCCTTCCACGCTTGTGGAGAACACCGTGTACCAGCCGCAGAACTCTTTCCTTTAGGGATCTCTCAGCAGTGTTCACAGAAGCCCCTGCGTTTGCTCAGTGTCAATAAGCGAGGTGAATCCTCTTTTCCATCTCTGCCTTAAGCTGTGAGCATAAAACCATTAAGGAGATGAAGAAGCTCTTTAAAAAGTTAGCAGAGACCCAAGAGATAATCAGGACTTGGAAGCTAAGACCGTTTCAAGAATAAGAAAGCAGCCCGCATAAAGTTTAATCCTGGAAGAACCGAAGCAGATCCGTTGGATTTCGCTTTCAGAAGGTTAATAATGGTCTTGGTGGGATTTGTGTTTGTCGCACGAGAGGGGAGAGGCCAGATTATAGTGGGTCAGTGCATGAAAGGAAGGACTCCCCTTCCCCCATGCCCAGCTCATAAGGGAAGAAGCAGGTAATAATAGCCTGTATTAGTTTTGTAAATCTCCCTAAATCAAAGGATCGTGCTCATTGTTGCAGACTGCCCATTTAGAAAGGTCCTTGGAACCTGCTTTATATGGAAACCTGTGCACAAGGCAGGGACCCTATTTCTGAGCAGTGTCTTGACCTGCATTTTAGGAGATCATCTGAGTGTTGGTGCCAAATGGTATGAATTCCCAAGTGCTGCTCTGCTAGCCGGTACCTGCCAGCCCATCCTGTCATGCACAGGTGCACATGGTGCAAAGAAAACGAGGGGCACTGTGAAGGCGCGACTTTATCCTGAGATGGTCTTTTCTCCTATTCTGTGTTCAGTGTGTTTACCTTGTGTTAGGTACGAGCCTGCACAATCAACCAGACCAGATGATCTGATGCAAATAGAAGGTGTACAGGGGGCATCAAGCAGGCCAGCTGTCTAGTGGACCAAGACAGCAATGAATAAAGCGGGGAGAGGAGGCTTTCTAGGATCCTTTGGGGGAGGGTGATCGCTGACTGGAACAGCTGAGGGAGAGGTCGTCTTGGCAGGGCTACCTGGCCTGTGGTAGCCTTTCACATTAACAAAGGAGCATTTCATCATGGTCGCTTGTCCGGGTCAAAGTCAGGTGGATCTGTTCTGTGGTTTTAGGTTTGGCTCCGTAAGGAGCCCAGGGGGAGAGGGCTTGGGGGCAGGGTGCCTGGGAAACTAAGAGGGAGCGTGTTTGGGGCAAGGTGCCTGGAAAGCTTTGAATCCTGACCTATCGCATTGTATTGGTAGATGAAATATTCTCTTCTAAATGGTTTATTTAGCAAGATAGCAACTGGACAGATCTCTAAGTCATCCCATTCTTTCAATGATTATAATTTCTTCTAAACAACTATTGCTTTGTCAAACATTTGTCATCTCTGTGCCAGAATTAACTGGGATAAAATGAACTAACTAGACTAATGAGATTATTGTTAGTCTTAGGAGCCACAAACATGAGCTTATCTTGATAATCACAGGAAAAAAGATTATTCTTCCTGATATTAGACTTCAAAATCATTCACGAATAAAGAAATGGGTAAAGTCTCCACAACCATGTAGAATGGCTTCCCTGCCAGCCAGGTTCAACTTTAACATGATTAAAATATTCATACCCTGGTGAAAGACATGTTAAAACAATGAACAATGAAATTGACTAGTTATGGCAACCGGGAAAAGGCCCTGGGATACGTCATGGTGGTGCCCATTGGAGCTCTGGTTACACAAGAAGGAACCCAGGAACTAGGGGACCCCCCAGGGTGAGAGAGTGCAGGCTGTGTGGGTCTGGCCTGTACTCTGATGTCTGTGCCCCTCTGCTCTTCCGCTCTGACTGTTTTATTTGGCTTTCCATGCAGAGAGAGAAAGAAGCAGTGCTTGGGGGGGGGGGCGGGGAGAAGGTAGCAGCCCTGCTCCTCCTATAGATTGAGAAAGCCCCAATAAGGATCATTTCTCAGCAGAAATTCACACACTGTCATTCTCGAGTTGTCCTTTGGTTTGGGCTCTAAGCAGAATTCTTACCATGCTGACTAATTCTGGCTTCTGAGCCTGCAGGTTGAAGGCTGACTGAGACTTCTGTGGCTTTTGCCTGAAGGATTCTGAGCTGATGGCCTTTCCTTGATGAGGACAAACTTTGACCTTGTCACACTGTGACTTCCCATCATTGTGCTTTACATTTCTGCCCAAAGTCCCATTTTAAGGGAAACAGTAAATCAATAGCATGTTTATTGACCAGACATTCTGAAAAAAAAAAAAACAAAAAAAAAAACATGTTCAATAATTTTGACATTTTTCACTGGGCAATTTTCAGGCAATTCAGCATTTTTTTCTTTGTTCCTTTCCTGAGACATTTGCACATTGTTTACTCACATAATTTCACTCACAGAATTGTGTATAATCTTGTGTTGGTGATTCTTAAGCCAGTTCTGCATTTTATTTTATTTTGAATATAGGGTCTCCCTACATAGCTGAGACTCATAGTGATCCTCCTGTCTCAGACTCACCAGCGCTGGGATTATAGGCATGTGCCCCCACTCCCTATTCCAGGGCTCACATAGCATGAGGTCCCATGGGTCAAACTCAGGTTCTTGCACTTGCTAGGCAGGTGCTTGAACCTCTGAGCTACCTCCCCAGCCCTAGTTCTACATTCTTAAATTTCTAGTGTGTGTAGCCGGGTGTGGTGGCGCACGCCTGTAATCCCAGCACTCAGGAGGCTGAGGCAGGAGGATCAGTGAGAGTTCGAGACCAGCCTGGGCTACAAAACTGAGCTCAAGGCCAGCCTGAACTGTACAGTGAGACCCTGTCTCAAAAAGACAAAAAAAAAAAAAAAAAAAAAAAAAAAAAAAAAAATTTCTGGTGTGTGTCATAGCATACTTGGAAGAGTTTCATAGAGAAGAGTATAAACATAGTATGATGGTTCACTCCCACTTCTGAATGCAAACAAAATATTATATGAGGATTAATTTTCTTTTTTACTAGAGAGATACATTCAATACAAGTATATAAATACATAGAAGTTTATAAGATTGGCTTATAAGGACAATAGAGTTGAGAGTGGAAGAGTGTAGAAGGGCTTAGTTACTCTTCTCTCATTGCTGGAACAAATGTCTGACACCCAAAATGAAGCAAGGAAAGGTTTACTCAGCTCACAGTCACTAGAGCTTTCAGTCCATATTCAGCTGGCTCCAAGGCTGAGTGGACCAGGGCATAGAGCATCCTGTTCATGGTGGTAGGACAGCAACAGAATGGTGACAGAGGCAATTGACCAACCAGGGCAACAGAGAGCAACACAGAGAGAAAATCTGTTTCTCTGTCTCTCCTGTAATACATTCAGGCTGTCACTCCAGGCTGCAGAAGGTACACACACCCATAATCCCAGGAGTACGCAGATCCATAATCCCAGCAGTGCTAAAACACATAATTCCAGTGGATCATGAGTTAGTCTTAACGTGTAGAAGTACCCACCCCATGACTGCATGAGGCTTTGTGGGGGACAACGAGACACAAACCGTAACAGGCTGTCTGTGGCCTAGAGATCTGAAGGATTTGGATGAGGGCTTGGAACTCAGTAGTGTCCCGGGCAAGTCCGGGCCAGGAGCCTGAAAGGTCTCCATTGGAAGCTGGGAGATGGCATCTAATGTGAAGGGCAAGCCTGGAGCTCCTCAGAGACATGGAAGCAGATTTCCATTCGTAGCATTCTGCCAACACTCCCCCAGGGTGGGTCTTCCACATTCAGAACTGCGCTGAGCCAATTTAGTTGGGCATTTCTTGCTGAAGTGACACAGTCAGTTCACTGTCGCAGATCACTGTCAGAAGTTTTTGCTATGAAAAGTTCCCTGGACCTTTCCTCATGGTGGACAAATAAATGTACTACCAAATCTGAAAATCTGTTAATAGAACTGTGGGTGTCTGGGAATTTTTAAAAAATTGTTCATTTGGATGCTTGATGGACGTTTTCAGATGTTCATATTTATAAACATTTTACTTTTAGTCATTTGAGCTTTTCCTCTACTTCTTTTATCTGTATATTGGTCCTTATATATAAATAGGGGGCAGGAACAAAAACATATTTCTTTCACCAAATATTCCAAGCTGACCATTATTTTTTGGCTTACTTTACACAGAAATTTATGTTTGAAATGAAATATAGACTGTGGTCAGAAGTCAGCAAATAAAGAGAATGTAAAGTTAGGCCACCTTCACCTTAAATTTTTTAAGGTTAAGTTAATTTAAACTTCATACCTTAAAAAAGTCATAGGAGTTATTTGTTGTAAGTACACAATAATTGTAAAGTTACTTGAAACATAAAGGCTTCCACTATGTTGCCTTTTCAAGCTGTGAGGAAGCTTTCCAGAGAGCCCCAAGGCCTTGGTGTTCAAGTCACTTTAAGGACACAGCAACATCATAGTGGAAACCACAAAGAGGGTATTAGAGGCTGGGAAGTGTAGTGAATTAGAGAATAATTGATCGTGCTACAGAAAATTTGGTTATTTTGACCTTTTTCCGAGGCGGTTCACTGTGATTCTTTAGCCAGAAGAATATATTTCAAATGTCTTGAGCTATAGACAAAGAACAAACAATAATCAAGAAAACCAACATTTCCCCCAAGGCATCCTGTCTTCTAGATTCACTAGCTTTTGATACTCAGAATAGGAGGAGGAAAGAAACTTAAGGGACGGGGGAGGGAGAAGTGCTATTGAGCAGGAAGGGGTACCATACCCCTAGGAAAACATTGCATACTTTTTATTTTATCCCTTTTTTTTTTTTTTTTTTTTTTTCAGTACTGAGAATAGAACTCAGGAACTTGCACTTGCCAGGCAGGCACTTATTCTACTGAGCTATCTCTCCTGCCCCTTTCCATACTTTTTAAAGCCCCAATTTTCTTCTTCTTATCTCTATAGATAGATAGGTCTTCTTCTACTTCAAGTTGCTTCTTCTACCACTGGCTGCTGTTTTAATTTCTTTTGGTAGAATGATCTTACCTTCCCAACTTATAGTAGTGTGAGAGCCCCAGGGTGCAATGTCAGTGAAACACTTCTCTATTCCCTCCTACTCCCCAGTGAGATCTCATGTGACTCCTTACCTTTTCAGCGGTTCTCAACCTGTGGGTCGCGACTCTGGCGGGGGTCAAACAACCAAAACACAGGGGTCGCCTAAAGCCATTGGAAAATACATATTTAAACCCATGCTATACCATGGTGAAATGTTATTTATTGGAATTAGTAATAAATATTTCTCAACATATAATTCAATATTGTTTTTGTGATTAATCACTATGGTTAAATTATGTTTGATTTGTAGCAATAAGAATACATAATGCCTATCAGGTATTTACATTCCAAATCATAGCTGTAGCAAAATTACATCTTCGAAGTAGCCACCAAAGTTATTTTTTGGTTTGAGGTCACCGCAACATGAGGAACTGTATTGTGGCATCACGGCATTAGAAAGGTTGAGAACCACTGCTTTAAATACTATTTACCTGCTGAGGACATTCTGCTAGATGCCTCAGAGCTCTTGCCTCTCCCTTGGACACAACACCTACCTTTCCTTTTTGCACTTGGGATTACCTTTGGTGGATCTGCCTTCCACCAAATTGTCAACTGATCCCTCTCATGGCATTGAGGGCCTGCTTGGGTTCCATTTCCTCTGTAGGGAGGTTTAACACCTGATGGAAGTAGCACCCCTTACAGTGCCCTAGCTCTTGTTGGTGCTCTGGGCAGGCAGGATTTCACTCTAGACTGTATGAGTAGGTTGCTCATTTGTCTCTTCCATGTGGAAGAGCAACATTGCATCTTTCTCTTTATGCTGGTCATCCAGAAAAATGCCTACACACAAGGTAGAACTACTAGCTTCCTCACAATAGCTGACTGAATGGCAAAATCATTAGCCAATGAGATTTGTGTTCCGTTTATGTGATTTATTGATATTACTATTTTAGCAGCTTTGGGAATGGGAACAAGTCTGCTCAGCTATCTTGAGTGGACTGAAGGGATAAATGATTAAGTGAAGGGGCAAAGCTGCATCATTGTGTTAATCATGAAGGCATCTCTTTAGACCCACTTGTTGTGGTAGAGTTGCCATGGCAAAGAAGCCTAACGCTAAGGATTCCAGGAAGGCCTTTCCAAGGAAGGTGTGTAAGAGTAACTACACTGAGCAGCAACTGAGAGCTCACTTGGAACCCCCTACTGCCTCTGCTCCTATGGATGAACTCTCTGCCCACCTAAGGTTTTGCAGCTAATAAAGGGCAGATGCAGACCCACGAGTTGGGTCCTAGAGCCTGGGCTCTTCGTCACTCACAATGCCATACACTAAAGCTGGAGACTGAAAATGGAATACTAACAAGCTAGATGGAGGGTTTAAGTAACACGGGACTTAGGATTCTGGGCAGGTGGAGCCATATGCACAGAGGATCAGGTCATAAGCAATCCCATGATGACAGCAGGGCTTGGGGGCAGTCATAGCAGAGAGACGGTGTACCAGAGGGCAAGATGCAAACCTCTCAGTTCAGCATAGGCTAGAGTTCAGAGGTCTGGTGGGCCTTGCTCAGGAGCTTGGAATTACCTTAGGCAAAGGGAAGCATTAGTTTTAAAACAGAGATGTTGGGGCCCGGCAGGATGGCTCATTGGTCTAAAGTGCCTGCGTAGGAAAGCTTAGGCAGCTGCAGGGACCACGGTTCGATCCCCCGCACAACATGCAGCACCAGCCCTGCCTTCAGGGCAGGCTGAGCTGGCCATAAAAATAAATAAACCAACAAACAAAAGTTCTGAAACAAGAAAAAAAAAAACAAAAAACAGAGATGTTAAGTGCTTACATGTCTACTCTTAAGTGGCCACACTGGTGACTTATGGGCTGGGTTGATGGCTGGGAAACAAGTGAGCAGGAAACAGAGAGACCAATTATGAAGGCTTTCAGTGGTCCAGGAAAAGGGTCTTGGTGACCTTGTCTAGAGTGGTTGGAGGTGGTGATGGTGATGGAGACATAGAAAGAGTTGGGGTGAATCAACAGGACCCAGTGACTGGGCATGAGGGAGAGGGTGTATACATGAGATGTAATTGGAAAGTGTGGCCAGTGTTTACATTTTAAAAATATTTCAGTAAAAGATGTATTGTCATTAGTCCCTAGCAAGCATTTCTCTTTACCTTGAACACAACTATCACTTTGTATCTGCCACCTTTGAAGCCACTCTGGAAGTCCACTGTCATAGCTACCTTTAGGCGCGTTCTCGTGGCAGGTTCCATGTCCTGAATCGAGCCCAGATATTTACCTTCCATGGTCATTTTCACTTTGGGGAAGAGCCAGACTTTATATGTTGCTACAATAAAGTAGATGAAGCTAGCACAAGGAAGATGAAGATGTTTTATGAGCTCAGCTTTCTATTGGCTGGCACTTGACAACATTAGTCATCATACCTTAGAACAACACTCATGAAGGAATATTTCCAGAACTGTTTCAGAAAGTAGCAAGAATGGTGTTATATGTATTTTAGAAGCAAGGGGTGAGGGTTTTAGGAGAGATCAATGGAAATGTCTTTTACTGCTGTCATTTTTAAAAAATTTAAACATTGTGTATGTTGATCACATCCCACTGATATTGAGGCTAATTCCCAGATCCCTAGTTTAGAAAGAAGGTAGATGATGCTGTCGTTTAGAAGGACCAATTCATTAATCAATTCACTTTAGGACTTTATTTTATAGATATAGTAATTACTGGTAAATGTGCATAATTCCTAATTATAGGATACTCCTTACAGGATCATTTGCAGTAGGACTAGAAATAAAAGTTCAGGGTCTTGCATAATGCCGAGGATTAGTTTTTTAGAGAATACAATATGGGGCTGGGAAGATAGCTCCAAGGCACAAGTGCCTGCCTGGCAAGTGCAAGGTTGTGAGTTTGAACCCCGGTCCCGCTAAAAAAAAAAAAAAAAAAAAAAAAGTTGAGATTTGGCCTGGCAGAATGGTTCAGTGGTCTAAAGCGCTTGCTTGGAAAAGCTTAGGTGGCTGCAGGGACCACAGTTCGATCCCTGCACCACATGCTGCGCCAGCCCTGCCCTGCGGGCAGGCTGAGCTGCCCATAAAAAGAAACAAATAAACAAACAAAAGTTCTGAAACAAGAAAAAAAAATTAAAAAAAAGAGAATACAATATGGAAGCCTCCCTGAATTTATTCAACTGGTATTAACTACTAAATTACAATAAATCCAAGCAGTATATGTCCATCACCAGAAGAGCAGGTAAAGAAAATGTGGTGTTTACACACAATGGAGTAATATTCTGCCATACAGAAAGATATATGTGAGTTGTTGGTACAAAAAAAAAAAAAAAAAAAAAAAAAAGATGCGCTCTTAGACCAGAGTGCTAAGTGAAATAAATCAGATGCATAAACTTAAATATAACATGACTTCTCTTGTATGAGAAACCCAAATTGTATTTTAAAAGAACAAGAAGAAAAGAAAGTTTGGACGAAGTAGAGAGCCAGGTCTTTCGCAAATGGTGAGGAGATCAAGAAATTAAGAGATGGGGGTAGGAGGGAGGGGTCCAAAAGGTCCGGTTCCAGAGTAAAGATTTTATTCACATGCTACCGCTAAGCCTGTTCTGAGTCCAGAAGGCAAAAAAAAAAAAAAAAAAAAAAAAAAAAAAAAAAAAAAAAAAAAAAAAAAAAAAAAAAAAAAAAAAAAAGAAAAGAATCAAGATGTGTTCTGTGCATGTATCAAATTCCCTCAAGCTGTGGAAGCATTATGGATGGCAAGCATACTCTAATAGATTTTTTTAATTAAAAGAAAATAGTGCAACAATTCAGAAGTAGGATGAAATCTTCATAAACCAATAAAGATAACTGTTTAGCAAAATGTACATGATGATTCATTATATAAATTCTGTTTGCACACATATATCATCAGTTGGAAATGTATATAACATAGTCCTGGAAAGACACATGACAGTGTAACAGGGCTGCCCCCAGAGGATTTGGAAGACAATGCTGGTAAGGATATTTTGTAAATCTGCATGAATCAAGCATTAAAACAATGACTCATAAATATAGATGTGATTACTTAGTCAGAGTGAAATGATTAAGTCAATAAAAATAAAGCAAACATACTAATTTATAACCACCTTTCTATTTAAACACTTATGAAATAGTAAACATTTAAACCACAACTTAGGGGCCTGGCAGGATGGCTCAGAGGTCTAAAGCGCCTGCTTGGGAAAGCTTGGGCAGTTGCAGGGACTGTAGTTTGATCCCCGGCACCACATGCTGCGCCAGCCCTGCCCTCAGGGCAGGCTGAGCCGGCCATAAAAATAAACAAACAAAGAAACAAAAGTTCTGAAACAAAACATAAATAAATAAATAAATAAATAAATAAATAAATAAATAAATAAATAAAATAAACCACAGTTTAATGAATCCCAGGGCAAAGGTAAATTAAGTAAGAAGGATGTGATTTCAAAGAGTGTGTGTGGGAGGGACCAGATATGCGAGTTTTATTAAGTACAGGCTGAGTAAATTATAATAAAATTTTTACATATGAGATGTTTATGATAAGGTGCAAATGCAATTAATTCATCCCAAAAAGGGATACATTTACATGTACAGATTTGTAAGAACAGAAAAAGTTAAACTTCTGTATTTAGTACACTCACTACACAGCTTGGATACGTGGTGATCCTCCTGTTTACAGCCTCCCCAGTGCCGGTATTACAGGCATGCATCATTATGCCTGGTCTTGGTGGCTGGCTCAGCACACTTGGGGGTGGAGCCAGAGCAACACGTGGTGATGGGGATCGAACCCCTGTCCCTGCACTTGTGTAAGTAGGCATTTAGCCCATTAAGCTATCTCGCCAGCCCGAAAGACCTAAATTTAGAAATACCAATACAGATACTTTAGATATATATTAATCTTACCAAAAGTTCCTCTTTGTAAATTACTTTTAAGAACTCAAGTTTGTGAAAAACCTTCAAGTTAATGAAATTTAGACTACTCTTCCAATTCTAAGGTAATATTCGTTGCTTAAAGTGTGTTGGGGACTCAGTGTCCTACAGGTAGGTGTCAGAGCTGATAGCTGACATGGAGGATTTGCTGTGTCCACCAGGGCATGTAAAAAATCCTTGGAGAAATGGCTCACAGTATTAGCAAGAAGAATAAAGGGAGACAGAAGGGACTATTACATCAGAGCCTGCCATCTGGCCTTCTCCATGTTAGTGTGCTGTACATAATCAGGGTCTTTGGGGAAGGGCTTTACTGGCTCTTACTTTTCTGGGCATCCACAGCAGTGGTCCAGGATGAGCTTAGTGTCTCTTTTTTAGAATTTTCCTGAGCTCTGAGTGAACTGGCACTGGAAGATTTTGGGTTGCAATAATAAAATTCACTGTGGGCATCATATGGAACCTTAGAAATAAGTTTGGGGTAAAGGAATGCCAAAGTAATGGAAAATTCCAGTTAAACAATGCTCATCCTAAAGAATAAGGAGAAGGAGAAAGAGAGAGGGAGAGGGAGGAGGAGAAGAAGAAGGAGAAGGAGAAGAAGAGGAGGAGGAGGAAGAGGAAGAGGAAGAAGGAAAAGAATGCCTTTCCTTGCTTTCTTACCCTAACCTCCCACACCCCTCTCCTTGAGGAGGCAACGCTGAGGGAGCTGTGCTGGTCAGAGTGTGTCCTACATAGAGAAGCCCAAGTCAGAGAGAAGCCTTTAGTGCTGCCCATAATACTGGCTCCTTCTGCCTGGCTGGGCTTCTCTCTCAGTGGCTCCTGCTGACACACAAATCACACCTCATGGCCGGGTGGGGGTCTCTTGTCTACGTGGTCACGCTGTGTATGCAAATCCCGCCTCCATCCCTTATTAATATTTGGGCCAACTGCCTACCCCCTATGTTCTGTATCTATAACTTTGGCCCAATGCTAATAATAATACTTCACCTAATGTTTGCTTTTTAAAAAATGCCTCATCTGCCTACCATCTGATGGAAAGTCGCTACTCTGGGGATTACGGCTGTCATCCTTGGGATTCTAGAAATTGTCATCCAATCCAGCTGGCGCATTCTTTTGCTCTCCCGAGACACTGTACGTGGGTAGCAGTATTGGAGTGACTCGTGCCTCTCCACTCGAGGTGGGATGCCACTCTAAACTCCTGCTGAGAAAGCAGCCTCCAAGGGCCACTCTTGTCCAGCTGGTGAAGAGCCGGGCTCGTGACAGCTCCTCCCACCGGGTGGATTGTGTCATTTGCGACAAAGATTCTAACAGGAAGCTTAAATCAATTAGGGATGGTGTCGGGGAACACTGTGATAAAGATGCGCTTCAGTATTTTTCAGCCAGGATTAGGCATTTGGCAGTGGGCTTTACGGGAAAACCTTAATATTGTTACTGGATGGGGCAGGGGGATTGGGTGATGTTGTTTCTAGGTTCTTGGAATGTGAAGTGAAGAACTGAGTGGGATGCTCAAAAGAGCTACAAGAGTAAGATTTATTTGAAAAGGAATGACAAGAGTCAGCGAAAGAAGTGAAGATACATTGCACAAGGTAGTGAGGGGGGGCAGTGAGAAGAGCTGACTACCCTCAAAGGGACAAATACCGGTCCTCTTAGGGGCTTGGAATTATGGGATAAACAGTGGATTAGGGAGATTCATGGCCCAGTGGGGCAATTAACTGGGCCCATCTTTCAGGATGAGGACGTGTTGAACTGTACTCCCTGGGAGTCAAAGTTACATGGCTATGAGCTAGATACTGGCCAAGGTCTTGGACACTTAGGACTGAGGTCCTGCAAGTGCCCAGGGGCCTTGGCGGGTACAGAGTGAAAGCTTTCAGATGTTTTGACCCAGTCACCCTGGTTCTTCCTGCTTTGTCGATTCTCGCTCCACAGCTTTCTGCTGGTTCCTCGCCATTGTCCCGTCTCCCACTGCGACAGGGAAGTGGAGCATGCGCCTCCTGGCTGCTACTCTTGGTTAGTGTTTCACCTTTGCTTTCTGGGCGCCTCAGCTCTTGCTCCCCCCAGCGCTCTTCATTTGCTTCTCTCATTAAGTTTTTGTGACAATACGATCTTACACTTCCAAATAGCTAACAAAATGAAATTAAATGGAAATCATTCTCCGTGGCTGCACCCACACTCACGCACGCACAGGGTTGCCAAGCGGTGCCCCTGCTTGGTGCTAACTGAGCAAACAGACTTACCTTGGTGCCTTGCAGAGAGGCCTCCAAGCATCTTAGAAACGCTGTCTCTCAAAATGTGCTTGTCCAGCTCTTTGATTCTATTTCATTTTTCACTTTCCCAAGAAATGTTCCCTGTGGCCTGAATGCCAACTTCTCATCTTAAATAGCGTTCTAGTTTTTAAGACGCAGAAATAAAGATTTATGGTCTTTCCTCTTCTTTTTTCCTATCTTGAAAGCCAAGAAGGGAAGATGTGAGCCCTTTCTACTCATGACTAAATAATAGAGCTTCCCACATTCCACAGGCTCTGGGCCATTAGAAAGCAGCCACCGTTTTGGCATTTTCTTATGTAAAGAGCAACACTTCTGCATGTAGTTGTGTTTATATTACAGCAGGTTACCTCTACTGGCTCATCACTTTGTGATCCCAAGCGAGGTATGGCCACAGATTCTCTACAATCCAACAGGAAGTTGACCTGACCTTATAGCCCCCCAGACAGTAAGCTTAGTTCACCAGAGAAAAGGTGCTAAGTCAGTCATGGGGTGGGAGCGAAATGAAAACAATAACGGTGGGAAGCTGAGGGGACCCAGGAAGTAGAGGCAGTGGAGGTTTATTCTCTCAGAGGAGGCTGCAGTAGAACAACAGGTCAGTATGATACTGAGGAATGTTTAAATACAAGGAGAGTTGGAAGGCACCCAGCCTGCTCTTTGGGAACCAGAACAGAATGTGCTGGCAAAGAGAGAGATGAGGGTCCGACTGCACCTGGGGACATGTTGTCAGCGGTGAAATGGTCACTCCTGATACGTCTTTCAGTCTTTCAACACACACACACACACACACACACACACACACACACACACACACACGGCACGCGCGTTTCAGTCTACGCAACTGTTTGCTTTCTAAAGATCATTAAGAGAGTAGCGATTTCATTTTTAATTACCTCCCTGCTGAGTTTCCCTCCACGGCCTTTTGTTGAGCTAAAGCTATCCCGGGCTCCAGCCCTCCTCCTCTTCTTCAGGAGACTGGTGTAAAGTGAAAGTGAGGGGCAGGTTGTTATGGCAACTGAATTTGATAGCAGCTGGTGATACCTGGAGGGACTGATGATGAGCTTGGAATAGTAGGCAGGCTTTCCTTAGGATGTGATGCCATCATTCCAGGGCCTCGCTTGCCTTTTCACAAAGGCTCAGATTATCCAGTGATGTTGGAGAGTGACAAGGTGGCACTGGTAGGAACAACTCCTGGCCGCCTTTATCGTTGAGCCTTCGCCTGTGCTGGTGCTGAAGGTGTGAATAAGAATGGCCTAGCTGGGTCCGGTGGGATGGCTGAGTGGTCTAAAGCGCCTGCTTGGGAAAGCTTGGGCGGCTGCAGGGACCGCGGTTTGATCCTCGGCACCACATGCTGCGCCAGCCCTGCCCTCGGGGCGGGCTGAGCCAGCCACAAAATGAATGAGTAAACAAACAAAGGTTCTGAAACAAGGAAAAAAAAATTAAAAAAAAAAAAAAAAAAAAAAAGAATGGCCTGGCAGTGGTCATCAGGTTAATGAGGCCGCCCTACAAAAGTGGGGTCCCCTTGTCTATGGCCTCTTTGTTAATCATTTATCACGGTGCGCGTTCTGCCCTTAACAATCCGGCTTCACTCTGCTTCTTTCCTTCACAAGCCTGTATTTCAGCAGCAATACACGCTACTAGCCGGGGACATCCTGCACCTCGGCCTTGGGCTCTTGCTGCACATTCTCACGGCCAAGTGAACGTATTTATTCACTTGGTAAAATCCTTCTTCGGCTGAGCCTGGGAGGCTTTCCTCCTCCCCTCCTCTAGGCAGAATTCACTCTTTTCTGTGCTACTGAAGACTGATGGTGCCTCTGGTATGAGTTTGTATGGTATCATAGCAATAAGCTTAATTTTCAGTCAAGTGGCACTATTGTGTGTGTCCAAAGTTGCTTGTCCAATTGGGTCTTTATCAAGTAACTCCCATAGGTTGGGGCGCTGGGGCTTTAACAAGGACCCTAGAGGTCGCCATATTGTTTGTATTCAATTGATTTGTTTTCTTTCTTTTTTCTTGATTTTGTCCTCTTGAGACAAGGTCTCACTGTGCACTTCTGGCCGGCCTCCAGTTCACTTTGTAGCCCAGACTGGTCTTGAACTTGCCACAATCCTGCCTCAGCCACCTAGGTGCAGGGATTACATGTGTGTGCCACCAGGCCTGGCCAACTGATGCTTTAAATAATAAAAGTGTTTCTGGACTTCAAAAAATGTTCAATATGAAAGGGCAAGAGGGCAGTGAGTCTTACAACATTGTCCCTGCTGTGCCATCAGACGCACTGGCCAGGCAACCTCCTGCTAGGTTTAACAGGAATTGTTGGGTGATGTAAGTCATGAGCTTAGGAGCTTCTGATTTGGTAGGTTGGTCATGGCTCCTAATTAGGAAAACACTTCCCAAGCTTAGCTGGTGGCTAAGCACAGCTGAACTGAGAAACATCTATCCTCGAGGGACTTCTGGCCTTGCTATTTATTCCAAATACCAAGACCTGGTCATAGCCACTATTTCAACCAGAGCCCTTCGAGCCATAACACCCTGGACTCTCTTCTGCCTGCTTTCTACTGAAAAGCAGGATATGGAAGAGAGTAGGTAGGGTAGGGAACGGAAAGGGCTGATTATTTTACATGAAACCACAGAGGAAGCTCAGTTTTAGTAGTTTTCTTGATAGATCTCTTTACTTCTGCTTTTGGACAAGGAAGGAAGAACAGAAGATAGCAATATGAACAGGTGGAAAATAAGGGCAAAGCACTTCCGGTGAAGGATTAATATTTGCACAGATGTGGAAAGGAGCAATTTCCTTAGCTGGTGGGAAGGCGGTGCACGTGGGCTCACAGGGGAGCCCTTTGAACAGTTTACTGCAGGAAGGATGTGGTGGGTGAAAGGACTCAATCTGGTTGGAAGATGATGGATTTAGTGATGGAGAGAACAGGAAGTTACTGTGTTTCTAAGCCGGGAATAGTTTTGCAGGTATTGTTTAACTTTAGTGAAATCTTATTGCTCTGGTTAGGGTGTATTGAAATAAATGGCAACAAGATATTTTATTTGGGAGCAACTTAGGTGGTAAGTGTGAGATGTCAGCTGCTGCCTAGCTTGCGTGTTCAATTTGATGAGCCAGAATATACCATGGCTCTTGGTCACTCAGTGCCATCTCTGCTCTCCGCCTTGTCTCTCTGGCCTTATCCACTTCTGCTTCCCTTTTTCTCTGTTTAGCACCTTCTCATGCCTTAGTTATGGCAGGGTCTAAAAGCAGGTGTAAAGAAATAGAGGAAAATTTATTAAAAAGCAACAACTTGGGGCATTCACAGATCTTAAGATGAACATTGCCATAGCAGAGCCTGAGTTGGTGTTATGGTTTGTATCTGGGTGTCCTCCAAAAGCCTCATGTAGTCATTTGGCAGCTTCTGGAATTTGTAATTGATTATTGGGGTGTGGGTGTTGTACCTCCCCTGGGGCAGGTGATTTGCATTTCAATGTAAGGAGGAAGAGAAGTTAGCTGCTTGAGCAGCTGCTAGCTGTCCCAGCTCTCCTGCTCTTAGCTGCCACCATGGAAGGTTCTTTTCGGCCATGTGCCACTCCTGGGAGCCAGCTGAATATGGACCGAACCCTCCAGTAACTGTGAGCTAAATAAACCTTTCCTTCCCTCATTTTGTGTGCTGTGTATTTGTCCCAGCAATGAAAGAAGTGTATCTAAGACAGTTGGTTAAGATACATATTAAAAGCAGATAGGTATTGGTCTTCAACACTGTTGTGCTCGGTAACAAACCCTAAAGGAAAGTAGAGTTAGAAGTCCAAATGTGTCAAGGACATGAATTTTCACCCCATGCTACTTTGGGTAATTCCATTAAAGAGAATTACCTTAAAGCTGAAGGAAAGGACTAAATTTTGATATACTTGAAAAGAATCCAAAGGTAAGGACAACATTGAAGAGGGAAGGTTTTGTGTTCACATAACTTATACCACTGGTAGTGAGAGAACTCACAAATTTTACCTTAGGGCCTTAGACCAATTAATGCTGAGAATACTGCAATAGAATTTCTAGAACATTGATGGTAAGAAAATATTCCCATACAAAAGGTGAACCTTTGCTTTCTCTGTGTGTGTGTGTGTGTGTATGTGTGTGTTTTGCTCAGCCCATCCTAGTGCTGGGACTGGTGCAGCATGTGGTGAAGGGCATTGATCCGCTGTCCCTGCACTTGCTCAAGCTAGCCTAAGCAGGCGCTTTAGGCCACTGAGCTATCTCACCAGCTCTTGCCTAAAAATTTTAACCGCAGCCTCTAACGGATTCCCATAAAGCTACTTAAACTGATGTTTAAGTAGTGAACTGATGTTTATGCAGACTTAGAAAAGGATGCAGGGTCATAATGAGCTCCATAAGGAATGCTGTGTGAAGTCCGTAAAGGAAATACACGTAATCTGCTTCCTTCCTTTCATTTATTAAATGCCGTTGCTATCATAGTAGATTTGGGACTCAGTGTGCAACTTACACTTAGATATTAGCAACGTCTGGTAGAGTTTCTCCGTTATCTTTCAGTTAGAGTGTGCTAGTTTACCATTAGGCCAATTCAGAGGTGGCCACGCCTCCCCTTTCCCCACCCTCACAAATGCTAATTCGAAGCTGGAGGTGGATAGCTAGTTGAGCGAAGATTCTTTTGCCCTCTGGCGTGTCCTATGAGCAGTCTCATCAGCGAGTCCCAGAGGTGTGCTTATGAACCCCTCCTATGTGCTGCTTCTCCCCTGGAAAAGCGAGAAACAATGACAGACAGGGGATGAGGTACATGTCCATAGACTGGATCCATGGCTCCATGTTAACCAACATAAACATCACAAATTTAGAGACTGGCAGGTGGATGAAAGCTGAAGTTATAGGGCTTCTCCCTCCCATCCCAGTGTGCTCCAGGGTGTTTGTTTTAGAAATTCCTAGTTGAAAAGCTTCCCCAACATTTGTCGGGACTGTCGGCAAATGTACTTTCTAAGGGGTGTGGAAGGTTGGATTGGATTACTTTGAAGCCCTGAAAGTCTATTATTCTTGGAGATTACTTTGAGAAACAGTTTTGTCAAGCACAGTATCATCTCCACGGTCCGTCCTAGAGCTGGACTGTTCATCTCATCCGTCGAAGCTGTGTTCTAATAACTTGTTGCTGTCTGAATAAAATGAAATCTGTCCTCAAAGGATGAGAAGTACCATCAGTCAGGAAGTTCAAAAGAGGGCTGCAAGCTCAGAAGGTGCTTCTGCAAAAGATCGCTCCATGCTAACAAAACACTTGGAGTCTTTGGGAAATACTATTGAGAGAAGTTTAGTGTCTTCTAGGTTGACCACTTTCAATAGACAACAGTTGACTTGTACCTTTCATGCAACTTAAGATATTTGAAGAGAACCCAGAATGCAAGCTCTGTAATGTATGTCCTGTGTAAGTAACACAGTAATGCAAAGTACTATAGCTTACTTGGGATTGTAAAAGTCGGTAACACAGAAGATAACAGAGCCTTCACCGCTCATTTTACTGGTATAGCAGTGAACAATATTGCCTGAATCAATCTGCCTTTGTTTTTTTCTTCATGGATCCCTTAGCCTTCCCTAAGTCTGAAATTTTAATTACTGCTCTCTAGCTTTTTATTATTATTTCACCAAACATTTATAGTTTTAGTGATGTTTGCAGCCTGAAGCTTTTCTGTGACACTTTTTATGTGCCGGACATGTATATGGCAATTATATAATATGACGTACTATGGCCCTTAACCCCAAAGCAATTTTAAGAAATATGTCGATTCATATCCCCACTTTATTGATGAGGAGAGCAGGGCCCCACAGCTGCTGAATCCGATAGACAGCAGGCTCAGTGACTGTGGAAGTCTGACTGCCACCTCTGTCCTCAGGTGGTGTCATGTGCTGCCTTCCAGGAGCACACGCAGTTGTTCCAATTGTATGCTTTTTAGTGTTATGTGCTGCGGAAGTGAGCGCTCCCTTTGTAGGTTCGCATGTTATTTAAACAAACTGTAACTGTATCCTGCAATTTCAATTGCCATTACGTCCTTGAGTTTCATCTGTTACGTTTTGTGGGGCTGCAGCTCATTCACCGTTACTGCTGTGGAGCGTCACTCCGTCCTTGGAGTCCACTGCGGCGCGTTTATCCCTTCTGCTTTCATTGGACGCTTGAGCTGCTTTCGTGTCTTTTTGTAGTAAAAACACAGAAGGGATATTGTTTCCCCCCTTGCACACAAGTGCTAGACATCTAGGGGGGCCTGGGGTTTGGGGCTAGGGACACAGTTGGCCGTCCTGTGCCAGGTGCTCCTGGTTGCCTGTGACACCAGGTTGCTTTCAATGGTGACCCTGCCATCGAGTGTGCAGCTATATATGCCTTCTCCATCTAAGCATGTATGCTTGGTCTCTCAGAGATCCTCCTGTTTTCAGCATCCCTGGCTCTGGAATTACTGGCTTGCATCCCCACACCAGGTCTGTTTTGCCTGCTCACCACACCCAAGGGCAGGGCTGGTATAGCATGCAGTGCCAGGGATCAAACCCCAGGCCCTGAGCTTGCCTAAACAGCCACTTAGTCCACTGAGCTATCTCACCAGCCCTTTGTAGTCAATTTTAGGTCCTCAGGGAAACTTACCAACCCATAACCAGTTTATCTGACATGTCTAGATTGAGGTCCTGTGATGGTCACAGGCGCAGAGCCATGTAAATAAGCATTAGCGTGTTACCAACATACTTGGGAAGTTGTTTTCTTTCCATCACTTAGCGCTAGTATTGGAGCTGACATTTTTCTTGTAGTGATTCAGCTACTACAGTCCTAAGTTACGGACTTAGGCTCTTTTTTTTCTGAGCTCAGGACTACCTGGAAACGAAAGCTTCCTACAAACATATGCTCTTCCCTTACCACTTGCAAAATTCTGTGGCTTCGGGGACTCATGGTGAGCCACCTCAGGGGAGAAACCTTAAAGTCCCAGAGCCTTTAACTTTGTCACAAGCCCACCTCTTTTGCTAAGTGTATGTTCTTTGTTTTTTCACATCAAGTATGCTGTAGCTTTACAAAGCATTATGTGTGACTACACAAGGTAATTCATAGCCTCATAGCTCCTCTCAGATACCATCTTCTCTTTTTATACGTAAAGAATTGGAGGCTGGACCCAGCAGGATGGCTCAGTGGTCTAAAGCGCCTGCTTAGGAAAGCTTAGGTGGCTGCAGGGATCGCGGTTCGATCCCCGGCACCACATGCTGTGCCAGTCCTGCCCTGAGGGCAGGCTGAGTCGGCCATAAAAATAAATAAACAAACAAAAGTTCTGAAACAAGAAAAATAAAATAAAGATTAAGGAAAAAAATAATTGAAGGCTTAGAGTGATCTCACTTAACTTCATGAGTGAACTTAATCAGTGTTGAATCTGTTTTTTTGTCCTGCTCACTTCGGATTTTCAATGATATTCCTTTAACAGACTCTCCTCTTCAAGCCATTTGCTCTGTTCTAAAAAAGGAAGAGGAATTTCTGGTTGTACCTTTCCAACAACTCTGTGTAACACTAATTTTTCTTTCTATGCTGTCGATGAGTGCTTTCAAACTAAGTCACACATAGGTCATCTATTTTATAAGTGAAGGAGGCTTCCACTCCAGAGTACTTTTAAGTCATGTATGCGACCACCTCAGGTAGCCACCCATAGTCAGCACAAGTCCTGTTCTCTACCACGTAACCCCACTCCTTTCACCTATTGGCCATGTGTCTCAGTTACTCTTCTCTCGTTGCTGGGACAAATACTCAACACTCAAGATGAGGGAAGGAAAGGTTTATTTAGCTCACAGTTCCTGGAGGTTTCAGTCCAAATTCAGCTGGCTTCAAGGCAGAGAGGCACATGGCAGGGAACAAGCTTTCATGGTGGCAGCTAAGAGCAAGAGCAAAAGAGCAGGGAGAGCTAGCTGCTCAAGCAGCTGACTTCTCTTCCTTCCTTACATTGAAATGCAAATCACTTGCCCCCCGGGGAGGCGCAGCACCCCTTGTCACAATAACCCATTACAAATTCCAGAAGCCGCCCCTTGACTGCACAAGCCTTTGGGAGGGACACCTATACATAAACCATGACACCATGACTCATGTGTTTGTTTATATATTGCGTTCTTTCTTTCTGAGGATAATGAGATCAACAAGAAGAGGGACCATATTATGTTGTTTACTTCCATGAAATCAGAAATTACTTATGGCCTGGAACATAGTAAGCACTGAACACAAATATTTAACTCTTAAAAAATTCACTCTGAAATCCCTTTTGTTTCTGCTAAATGTAACTAATCAGGGACATCTTGTCTTCCTTGGAATTCCAGCCAAGTCTCCAAGCTAATGTCTATAGACAGACTAAGTGCCCCACATTTTGTGTTTTGAAAGCTCCCAGTGGTTAAGGCCAGACAGCCATTGAGAGGGCTGAGGTCAGCAAGCTAACATTAAAGCTTTCATTCAACTTCTGTAAACAATACAAGGGGAACATGAGAAAGAGATGCTACTGTATTTAGAGTACAATGTTAGTACAGAAAGTTTAGTGACTTACTAAAAACTAACTTACTTGATACTTGCCTCTAGGGGCCTGAGGAGAGGGCTCAAAGAGAAGAACCGTACAAGTTATGGATATTAAAACACTTTGGACATTTCAACCCTCTCTAGCATACATGCTTAGCTAATGCTCTTGGTCACCTGGTCATCCAGCAGAAGAAAATAAATTGTAAAATGACAAGCAGAAATTGAGTACAAACTGAAGTTACCTCAAGTGTGGTTCCCACAGGGTTTGGAAGATTGATCTTCCATCTACCGTCAGGCCTGGAGAGTTGGAATCTTGGGTACCAGGTGTCCAGTCTTGGTAGCATCATAATTTTGGATGAGTTAGAGGCCAATGTATGTATTGGCATGCATACATGCATATTTATGAGAAGCCTATAGCAAGATACCACCATACTGGGATTATTTGGAAGTTATAAAAAGATCTTTATCAGGATGGGCAAGGCTAGGGGTGCTGTGTAGGATTAGCCCATGATCAGTGGAACACAGCAAAGCTACCACTGGTCAAAAACCATCAGCTCAACCCGTCCAGTGGCTAGCTAAGACCTGTGCCAACTGAAGTCAATGAAGAAAACCATCTTCCCCATTTCTTTCCTTCCTTCCCATCATAAAGGATCCAAAGAGTGAGTAGAGAGATACAGCTGATAAATATATTTCCTTTGCCCTGCACCAACTGAGAGCCACTGGTGTCTCAGGTCTATAAAAAGAGAGGAAAGGGGCTAGCAAGATAGCTCAGTGAATTAAAGTGCCTGCTTAGGGAAGGGGGTTCAATCCCTGGTGTGCTGTGTCAGATCCACCCCTGGGGTGCACTGATAGGGCAATTGAGACTGGGCATGGTGGTGCATGCCTATAATGCCAGTGCATGGGAGGCTGAAAACAGGAGGATCACTACAAGTCCAATCTGTATAGTGAGACCCTGTAGACCCTATGCTAAATACATAAAAAAGGGGGGAAAACAGGAAAATTTTGAGTTAGAAATGAGAATGAAATGAACAAGAAAAAAATGAAGAGGACTGAGCAGTAGAAATCAAATGAAGCTATTGATGGGTGATAGGTAGTAAGAAAGAAAGAGTATTACGTAACATATTAGGGAACTAGTGGTTGAAAATTAAGCTTCTTCTGATTCACAATCAGAGTTAAGACTCGACATTAAACTTTTGTGGTAATTATTGTTGAAAGCTTAATATGTTATGACTAATTTTTAAATCAAAGCTATCTTAAATGACTATATTTGGGTACTTCAATATACCAGTGAGTTTTGATTTTCTTTTCATAGTACAAACGATGATTTAAGGCTCAGTGGTCTTTATAGAGGAACTGAAGGCCAAACCTCGCATTTCCTTTGGTGGCCAGCCTAACCTTTAACTGTGTAGCCATTCAGAAGTATTCAGAAAATTAAAAAATAAAAAAAGGTGAATATGTTAAAAGTCACAGCAAGGAAGGTTAAAAGGGGGTGTCTTGGTCAGCTTTCCATTACTGTCACAAATGCCTGAGACAAATAACCTATGAAGAGAAAAGGTTTATTTTAACTCACACTCTGATGGTTTTGGTCCATCCATGGCTGATTGATCAAACTGCTTTGGACTCGTGCCAGGACAGTACATCATGGTGGAAGATAGTACAGGAAAAGCACTCACACCACGACTGGCAAGCAGAAAGGAGGAGGGGCATTCAAGGTCATGCCCCAGTGACCTGGTGACCTCCTATTAGGCCCCATAGTTTAACGGTTCGACATTTCCAATAGCACCAGTCTGGAAAAACAGCCTAAAATACAGGGGCCTTGGAAACTATTTAAGGCCAGACTGTTGCTGGGGGCACTAATCAGTTATTTGTATCATAAATAAAGCGTGGTCTTGGTGATGTAACAGCATAATCAATAGGCAAATTAACCAAGAAAAATGTACAGTGTCAGAATGTTTTCTAACCTGACTCGAAGTCCTACTATTAGGGTCAGCATGGGTCTGTGTTGTAACAACACATTTCATGCATGGTGGGAGTGCAGGAAATAGTTGCAAAAAAAGAAGTTAAAAATGGTTATTTTAAGGGCTAAGGAGATAGCTCCATGGCACATGTGCCTGGCTGGCAAGTGCAAGGTCATGAGTTCAAATCATGGTCTTGCACATGCGTGCACGCACGTGCACACACACACATACACACACACACACACACACACACACACACAAGTGGTTATTTGGTGGGCTCATAAATAAAGGTTATGTCTTTGCTGCTCTGAGTTGTCTCTTTTCTGCTTTCCTTCTGGTCTCCACGTTTTCTGATCAGAATCTTTTAAAAATCTTTCCGAGAATCCTTGCATACAAAGATTCATTTTCCTCTTGTTTTCCAGATTTTTCTCTGTTTTAAACTTGTCAGTGTTTGACTGGGATGTTTGCAGATGTGGATGGCTTTGAGTTTACCTTAGCGGATGTTTACTCAGATCCTTGAATGTACAGGTTAAGGTGTTTTAGAAATCAAGATCAGGAAGATTTCTGACATTATTTATTTAAATGCTTTTCTGCCCGTCTCTCTTTGTAAATATGCTGGTGTGCTTGATGCTGTCCAAAGATCTCTGAGGATCCACTTCTTCTTCTTTATTCTTTTCCTTTCTGTTCTTTTTAAAAATCAATTTTACTGGTGTACTTTTGAGGTTACATAAAGATCACTCACATTCATCACAGAGAATTTGTTCCTGTACATAATATTCCTTGATTCTTCTTTTTTTCTCCATTCCCTTCACTTCTTTTCAACATTTCTACCCCTCCTTATTTTTTGTAATTGCTTGTCTGTCTGTCTGTCTGTCTTTCTGTCTGTCTGTCTGTGTGTCTGTCCATCTATGCAAGTGGTACAGGGTCTCACCACGCGGCTCAGCCTCGTAGTGATCCTCCCGCCTCAGTGTCCCCAGCGCTGCAATTACAAGTGTGTGCCACCATGCCACATTTTGGTGTCCAGCATGGTGCTCTGTGGTACTGGGGATTGAACCCAGGTCCCTGTGCTTGCCAGGCAGGCACTTAAACTGCTGAGCTATCTCCCCAGCTCTTCCCTGCTTTATTTCCAAATGCTTTGTTTAAATATTTTCTATTTTCTCATTTTTTTCCTGCTGTTTTTTCTTCCTTTCCTTCCTTCTCCCCCTCCCTTCTTCCCCTTCCCATGTGAATATTTTCTTCCTACTTCCTAATGCCTGTCATCCATTTCAGTTTTAATTTATGCTTTGGGCTTCTCACACAAGAGAAGCAATGGAATACTTAAACATTTGTGTCTGATTTCTTCTAAAAGTATGGTCTTAGAGTGCATCCATTTGCCTAGAAATTCCTCAAGGTTATTCTTCTTTATGGCAAAGGAGTAGTCTGTTATATATAAAAGCCACGTATTCTTGGTCCATGCATCTGTTGATGTGTAGCTGGGTTGCTTTCAAGGTTAAGCTATTACAGACTGTGCTATTACAGACTGTGGGGGTGTATATATTGCTGTGGTATGAAGCTTTAGACTCTTTTGAGAAGATAGAAAGAAGACTATCTGGGTCAGACAGAACTTCAAATTAATTAACTGATTTATTTATTGTATTTGGTCCAGGGTCTCACTACTCAGCTTGGACTCGTGGTGATCCTCCTGTTTTCAGCCTCCTTGGCTCTGGGATTGTAGCCACGCACCACCACGCCTGCTCTCTGTTGCTGACTCAGTATACCCAGGGAAGGGACTCATGCAGCATGTGGTGCCAGTGATTGAACGCCGGTCCCGGTGCTTGCTTATGCAGGTGCTTAGTCTGCTGAGCTACTTCACTGGCCCTGAGTTTTAGATTTTGAGGAATTACCACAGTGATTTCCACAGTGGCTGTGCCAACCTGCACTCCTGCCAACAGTAGAAAAGGGTTCCTGGATTTACAGGGTCTCACTACAAGGATCAGACTCGTGGTGATCCTCCTGTTTTCAGCCTCCCAAGTACTGGGATTATAGGCATGCACCACCACACCCAGTCTCAAGCACTGTCTTAGCACACCCTACGGGCAGGGCTGGCCCAGCACAGAACCCCGGGCACAGCCACTGCACTCTGCCTAAGCAGGTGCTTTAGTCCACTGAGCTATGAGGCTGGCTCCTATTAGTTGATTTCTTGAAACGAGCCATTCTATCTGGAATGAGATGGGATCTCCATTTGTTTTAATTCGCATTGCATTTCTGGAGTGACCAAAGTTGTTGAGCATTTTTCCATGTATTTATTCATCATTTGTACACACTCATCAGAGAAGTATGTATTCATTTCGGAAGCTCATTATTGCATTTAGTCTTCAATATTGGGGGTGTCTGATTTTTCTGGGTTCTTTATATATTCTAGATAGTAGTCCTTTGTGATGGGTAGCTGGCAAAAACTTTTTCCCCATCTTTCCCCCTCTTTACTCTTTTGGTGGTTTCTTTTGATGTGCAAAAGTTTTTCAATATGGTAAGATCCCAGTGGTTGATTCATTGTAATGTTTCCTGAATAACTGAGAGTTTGTCCATAAAATCTTTGCCTATACCTATTTCTTCAACAATTTTAACAATTTCATCATCCAGAAGATTTTTGTTTGTTTTAATATTTAGACCTCTAAGCTATTACAATTAAGTCTAAATCCTATTCATGGTAAAAATAGCAAGCAAGTTGGAGTAGACGGTCTTTATCTCAATCTAATAATAAATCATCTGCAGCAAACCAACAGTGAACATCATGCTAAATGATCAAAAACTGGAAGCTTTCACTTTCAAATCAGGAAAAAGATAAGGATGTCCACTATCACCCCTACTATTCAATATAGTTCTGGAAACATTAGCCAGAGCAATTAGACAAGAGAGAGAAGTAAAAGGAATAAGGATAGGAAAGGAAAAAGTCAAATTAACATTTCTTGAGGATGACATGGTACTCCACAAAAAAAGACTCCAAAATCTCCATCAAAAGACTCCTATAAAGCTGGCCATGGTGGTGCACACCTACAATCCTAGCACTTGGGAGACTGAGGCAGAAGGATCAGTGTGGATTTGAGACCAGCCTGGGGTGCAGAAGTGAGCTCAAAGCCAGCCTGAACTGCATAGCAAGATCCTGTCTCAAAGACTCCTAGACTCGATAACCAAATTCAGTAGTGTAGCAGGATAAAAGTCAACCTTTAGAAGTCCATAACATTCCTATACATAAATAACAAATTCACTAAGGAAGAAATTAGGAAACAACACATTCCACAATAGCATCAAGAAAAATGAAGTACATAGGAATTAACTTAATGAGCAAAGTAAATGACCTTAACATTAAAAACTGGAAAAGGAAATTGAAGAGGATATCAGAACATGGAAGGATAGTCTTCATTCTTGGATAGGCAGAACTGATACAGTGAAAATGGTCATATCTCCAAAAATATGATTTCTTAATACGGATTTAATGCAATTCCAATCAGAGCAGTAGTGGCATACCTCTAGAAATAGGGAAAAGAATCCTAAAATTCTTTTGGAATCAGAAGAATTTAGAATAGCAGAAGTCATTCTGGACAGCAAAGGCAAAGCAAGGAGCATCGCAATCCCTGAATTAAAATTGTACTACAAAGCTATCATTAATAGAAACATCATGGTACTTAAAAAAGCAAACCCAAAAAACCCAAAGACTAGAGAATCAATGGAACTGATTAGAAGTTGCAGAAAGAGTTTTCAACTCACTCAGCCATATTATCTTTGACAAAGATACCACATACTTTTTTTGTCTTTTTGAGACAGGGACTTGCTATGCAGTTCAGGCTGGCCTTGAGCTCACTTTTGTAGCCCAGGTGGGTCTCGAACTTGCACCGATCCTCCTGCCTCAGCCTCCCGAATGCTGAGATTACAGGCATGCGCCACCACGCCCCGCTCAAGAGACCAAGTACTTCTATTGGAAGAAAGATAGCCTCTTTAATAAATAGTTCTGGGAAAACTGACTATCCACATGGTAGAGATTAAACCTAGGACCATACCTCTTACTTTCTGTTTTTGAAACTGGAACCTTTCAATTTATCTTCACATTTAACAATTCAGTCAACCTTTAATTTAAATCTGTTCGTAAACATCTAGGGTGAATCTTTACTTTCGTGATCATGTTTTTAGTTCCAGAATTTCCCTTTGGTACTTTTAAAATATTTTCATTTTCTTGATATTCTTTATTTGGTACAGCACCGTTCTCATACTGGCTTTTATTTATTTAGACATGGCTTCATAAAGTTCCTTAAACATTTTTGATACCAGTTATTTGAGTTTTCATATCTAGTATTACAAAAAGTTTCTTTTATTTTTAAAAGAGGATTAAAAAATAGTAATAAATAAATAAATAAATAAATAAATAAATAAATAAATAAATAAAATGAAAAAGCCCATTAGAAATGATACAGAATTTCACTAAACCTATAGTAGGAATTCAACAATGGTTGCTATATTGCATAATGTTTTCTTCAAATCAGTTGTTTAGATTATCAGATACAGGCATGCAAAATTGAGCAACAATGTTATGAGACAATGAGCAGAAATATTTGTACTGATAGTGTTTAAAAAAGTTATCATAGGGGCCTGGTGAGATGGCTCAGTTGTCTAAAGCTCCTGCTTGGGTGGCTTCAGGGCCCTTGGTTCGATCCCCGGCACCTCATACTGCGCCAGCCCTGCCCTTGAGGTGGGCTGAGCCGGTCATAAAAATGAGTGAATAAACAAAGAAATGTTCTAAAACAAGAAAAAAATAAATAAAATAAAAAATTTAAAAAAAAGTTATCGTACCTACATATTGTTGTACTCTGGACAACTGCTATAAAGACAACAATATCCATTGTATTGATTATTGTGGCTGTCTTATTAAAATTAATAAAATTTAAAAATGTTACAAGAAATTAAAAAATAGAGGAGAGAAAAAAATATTAAACACTAATTTATCTTTCCAGTAGACCAGCAGAAATCAGCAGTACAATCATCCAGGCTATCCCGTATGTATATATACATGTATATTTTCCCCTTCCTTTTTTCCTTTGTCCTTTTCCTCAGCCAACTTGTTCCTTGAATTTGAACAGATCCTTTCACTTTCACAGTTTCTACTGAACCTTTTAGATTTTATTTACTCTTTCAGGTTCTTATGCTAGTGAGACAATATGATGTTTGCACATGTCCGTCTGATTTGTTTCACTTATGAGTATGGTCTCTAATTGCGTCCATTTCCTTATAAAAGCCTCAAGTTTATCTTGTTTTATGCATGAGTAATACTCCATTGTGTAAAAATACCACCTTTTTTAAAAAAAATTTCTCTGTTGATGGGTGTTTGGGTTGTTCCAAGATTCTACTGTGACAAACTGTGCTGGTATATATCTGGATGCACATATTTTACTGTGATATAATGTTTTCAGTTCTTCTGGTAAAATACCCAGAAGGGGCATAGCTATGTTCACAGGGACTTCTAATCGTAGGATTTTAAGGAGTCTCCACCATGATTTCCATAGAAGTTGTACCAATCTCCACTCGAAGCAACAGTGGAGAAGGGTTCCTTGTTCTCCACAGCCCCTCCAACATTTGTTATTGATTGACTTCTTGATTGTAGCCATTGTTTTTGGGGTGAGATGGAATCTCTGTTGTTTTAATTTGAATTTCTCAAATGATGAACGTGGTAGATAGCTAACTGGTGGTCAACTTGCTACACCCAGCCAAATTAAACTAGTATGGTGCTGGGTGCGGGAGGCCCATCTGAGGCTGTTGTCAGTAACATATAGGCACAATAGGAGAAGCTGCTAAAACGCTGTGAGGGATGCTGTTCTGATGTGGGAGCTTTCGGAAGCTGCTAGTTCTCTTGGGATGTTCTGCTGGAGGCCCTTGTCATGCTGGCTTTCCCAGTGAACTTTGGAGAAGCTTGGGTGCTCATCTTGAGCATCACTTCCTGGCTCCGGAGGGGAAGATGGCGCCCTGCTCAGCCTCATGGAGAAGCTTGTTGCATTGGCTTTCCTGATGGTAACTCAGCTTTCTTCATCACTAGAGGAGCTCAGGACCTCACTGTTGCTGAGGACGGCTGTGGCACTTTGGGAGGAGCGCTGGTACTTACCTTGAGCACTGCTTCCTAGCTCTGGCTCAGATCCCTCAGCCTGAGAGCAGAGATCCTTCATCCCACTGGCATAGACTTCCTGGCTTCTAGCACTGGTCTTTGGTCTTTTCCAGCACAGATCCATGAGGTGGACCTGAGTGGGATTTTGCTGTGAGCTCTAGGCCCTCACTTGGATTCATTAGTACTTAGTGTGTGGGTAGATTTCCTGCACGTGTAGTATGTTTTTCTTGGGTAATACATATAAAATGCCACTACAAAACGTGTCCTTACTATATTGTTCACCTTGCAAAAACTACAAACCATGGCAACCAATGATGCTGGCCTTTTCTCATATATTTATTTAGGATTTGTATCTCTTCATCTTAAAAGTGTGTATTCATCCCAGATGCCCATTTTTGATGAGTCTTTGCATTTTGGGGGCCTGATATTTTAATTGTAATTCTCAAAAATATAGTTTCTAGTGACAGCCTCTTGCCATGTATGTGGGGGATACTTTCCTGCTTCTTCTTATCTCTCATGAAATTTTGTTTAAAACAGGGCATTTGACCTAAAAGAGAATCAAATAGTCACGAATATTAGAAGAAAAAAGTAAAAATAATGTGAGAAGATAGTGATCATCCTGGACTCTCTTTTTTTTCCAAAGAGAGATGACATTTAAATTGATTTTATAATAACTGAGGTTATTATAAAATAATATAATATTATTGAGGTTCACTGCACCAGTGTAGCCATTTATAGCACTTGCTCTGCACCCTCTGGGTGTCTTAACATCCCTTTTTCTATAGAAACCTGTGCTTCTGGTTTCCAGAGCGTTACGCTGAGACCTGAGTCTGGGTAGTAGTTTGTCCGGCAGTCCTACTTTCAGTCAGTTACTTCACTTATGTATCTTCAGTAAGTCCTCTATCACAGATTCCATTTTGTCCCAGGACCCTGCCTTCACTGACAGAAATTGGTAGTGGCTTTATTATTTTTTTCTTGTTTAAAAATTATTTATTTATTTATTTATTTATTTATTTATTTATCTTTGCAGTACCAGGGATGGAACTGAGGACCTTGCGCTTGCCTGGCAATCACTTATTCCACTGAGCTATCTCCCCAGCCCCTGGTAGTGGCTTTCTTCACATGCAGGTAGTGCTGCAGTTTCCCTTAGAGCTCAGCCCATTAGGACCCAAGTTACCTTTGAAGAGGGGTAAATCTCTGCTCCTCACCACAGACCTCCCTATGCGTCTGTCTGTAAGATAGCCTGTGGCTTAGGAGAACGATTTTAATTACTTTCGTTTTGTCCCTTGACCCCATTCCTTTGGATCATGTAGCACTTTCTATTTCTATGGGACCTTTCTGAGAACACAGATGCCCGTATAAGACATGCCCAAAGCTTCTTTCAGCTGGCAAAGCTGTGCCGGGTTTTCTGTTCACAATAACTGCGAGCTGAGCAGGATTATGATTGTGACAAGATGGGTGTTAGGGTGATAAAAATGGAAAGGGGAGAGGAACCAGCGTGCTAGGATAAAGACGGGAAAGGGACTTCTAAAAATAAACTTTTCCCGTTATAGTCTCACTCAAGAGCCCTGTGAATCTAAATTCTTTCCCCGAGAATCTCTGTGGTATCCCAGAGGGCTTATGTTCTTAAAGTTATTTCTGTTGCCATGCTGATGCTTTCTCTAAATTTGTTCTATTCTGGATTATCACTCCATCTCAGCCGGTAAAGTCAATTCTGGGTTTATTGACCTACATGTAACATTCATTCCTTCTTCAATTCCCACATTCTTAAAACATCCCACCCTTAAGGCTAGGAGTGCACTCTCCTGAAGGTGCAAGTGTGTGCGAAATACCAGGGGGACAGCGGAGGCCTTTCCGTCACAGCAATGCAATGTCCGGTTGAATCTCAGATCATGTTCTTAAAATCTCTTTCATCTGCCTTACACCAGGGAATTTGTTGTAGCCTGAGTGCTGACGACCCTTCCCCCAAGCTCAGATATCAAAATCCTAATACCTAAGGGGGTAGGATTCGAAGGTGGGGATTCGAAGGCGAGGAGTTTGGGAAGTGATCCGCTCCAGACGGTGGAGGTCTAATCAGTGCTCCGTTCCATGGGAGTTTGTTTGCCTGTTCTACCTCATGCAGATGGAGAAGACACAGTCAGCCCTGCACTGATCACTTAACCCATTGCATGCCCTTAGGTTATAACATCTTTTTTTTTTTAGAATTATTTATTTATTTATTTATTTATTTATTTATTTATTTATTTCTTGTTTCAAAACCTTTGTTTGTATATTCACTCATTTTTATGGCCAGCTCAGCCCGCCCCGAGGGCAGGGCTGGCGCAGCATGTGGTGCCAGGGATCGAACCGCGGTCCCTGAAGCCGCCCAAGCTTTCCCAAGCAGGCGCTTTAGACCACTGAGCCATCCCGCCGGGCCCCTGCACTCTTATCTTTAAAATTTATTACAAATAGGAGTTATAATAGTCTTTACGTCATTACTGTGAAGGATATGTAAAACATATATATATTTTTTTGCCTGGAAAAAAGTATTTTTGCAAGAATGTAAGGGTCACAAAGCCAGCGGTTTGTGTCTGTTTCATTCATTCATGAATTTACACTTCCAGAACAATGCTCAGCATAAAGTAGACATTCATTAAATACTTTATTCAATGCATGAAAATACTTCAATATGTAATTGCCTGGGCTTAGTCACTTTAGATGACATGATGTAGTCAGATGGTTGCATATTTTCATGAAACAATAGCTCTCAGCCCAGCATTCACATCAGAAGTATATGAAAGAGCTGTGCATGGTGGTACATATCTGTAATCGCAGATATGCAGGAGGCTGAGGCAGGATTTCAGTTCTAGGTTAACCTGGGAAGCTTAGCAAGAGCTTGCCTCAAGAAAGAAAGAAAGAAAGAAAGAAAGAAAGAAAGAAAGAAAGAAAGAAAGAAAGAAAGAAAGAAAGAAAGAAAGAAAGAAAGAAAGAAAGAAAGAAAGAAGGAAGGAAGGAAGGAAGGAAAAGTCCTGGGACCGTAACTCAGTGCTAGAGTGCTTGCCTACCTTACATGAAATCCTTGGTTCAATCTGAAATACTGAAAATTGAATACGAATAAATAAATACCTGTGAAGTAAAATTAAAAAGAAAAACAGCATGCACTAGAGCCTCTGGAAGACTTTTAAAATGGACTCCCTGTCACTGAGGCATGATTGGAGGCTCAGTACACTCTTACAGAATCCCATGACATTAAAAATCCAGGGTATTACAAATATATTGTGCTGAAGCTTCAATAACCAATGTCACTTTTCTGAATAACGTAACACCTCTTGGGAAAGTAAGCACAACTTTTGCTATGAATAAATAATTACAATCAACAGCATCCATGAGCATTAAAACTGGCAAAAATCACTTTGGATTCATGTGTAACACAGAGTAAGTTTTAGTGTCACATGTAATTGAGTTTCTTTCCCTAAATAAAACCCTGGGTTTGGAATTGCATAGGTCCTGGAGAGAGAGAGAGAGAGAGAGAGAGAGAGAGAGAGAGAGAGAGAGAGAGAGAGAGAGAGAGAGAGAGAGAGTCAGAGAGAGTTTCATTGTTTTTGAAGCAGCTTCTACAGGTCATGCAGATGGTGTCATGGCTGTTTTGAGGTGAAGTAGTTCGTGCCTATATGGCATGGAACAAGTGCTCCCATGCACACACAGTGCTTGAGATGACTGTTGAGCCCTTCAGAGAATGAAACTTAGACACCAGCATAGATTTTTAGGCATTTGGTTTCTTTTCTAGAACAGTGAGATCACTTTGTTAGTATCTGATGCGTCAGTCTTCTAGCAATGTCCTGGCCCATCCAAGGGACCTCCTGACTCTTTGGTGCTTTTCAACTCAGCCAGCAGGGTCCTCACTCTGTTCCCATGGTCAGGGTCCCCTGGAGAGGGTGTGAGCAAGTTAGGGTTGAGTCGTACAACAGAGCACAAAAATTTCAGTCTGTGGAACAGAACACAAAGCAGAAAAGAGGGCATGCTGGTGAAATAATCTCTTTCATGTTTCCCATTCAGCTTATGAAGATCACATGCACTGTGTGTGGCTTTTTGATAAATGCACTGGAGAAATATTCACGCTATCTTGTGCCCTTTACAAATGTAATAGCAATGGGATTCCATTTTACTGTTGATCACACAAAGCTGTTTTAGTGTTTCTGGGGCTTCTTAACATCGGATTTGACCTGATTTGCATTTATTTCTCCAGAGCTTCTTCAGAGGATTTCTGACCCTCTCAGGCAAGAGTATCACTGAAATGTAAGGCCTGGAATATAATTCAGATCGTCCTAATCAGATCTCTGAATTGTTGATCTAATCAGCAAGCCGTTTTGCTTAGCTTCTTGGTCAAGTTCATTCATTAACTCGGGAAGCACTTATTGAATATATGCTGTGTCTACCCTGGGGCCAGAATGCAATAAGATTAGTAGATGAATTGAGCCCTGTCCTTTAGGAGTTTATAGTCTTATTGAATGAGGCGAGGGAAATAATAGAATGCTGTTTAAAATGTCTGATGGCTTTTCTACTTTAAATATGTTAGAGGTTTTTCATGTCAGATAGTTACCATTAGCTATGACTTTATGCTCCTGAAATTGCATGATAGAATATTTGCTTTTCATATCTATTTCACAGTTCTTTTCAAAGATGCTTTTGTGATTACGGTCATCCTCTATAAAGTGTTGTGGAATTAATAGAAAAGAATCATTACCATTTTCACGGTTTTTGCTGAGTATGAGTATGGGAGACTTCTGAGCAGGAGGAATGAATAGGAAGCTAAAACACCATTGATTTTTTTTTAAACTGTAGCTCACATTACAGCATAAAAACCACAGCTCCCCCACCCCCACTCCATGTCAAGTTCTGCTAGACTCTTACATGTCATCTTCCACAACCAAGATTAATCCAAATAGAAAAGTAATACACACTAATTTTATTTGTGGTCTGAGCTATAACGACATTATATTCTTATTTTGGAAGAAAACATGTAGGCATGCATGAATTATTAGATAAGGGGTTTTTCCTTCCATGACTGTGTGGAAAGTGGGAAGCTGTAATCGTAATCTACTACCCAGTCTCCTGTGGCACCTAAGTATTTTCCTTATTCTCTTTCTTCTATCTTGTCCTTTTATGAGAATCATTTGCAGATTGCCAACCGCTCTGTTGTTTCTTATTTTTTTTTTCCTCATGCATATAGGTGTCTTAGGAGGTGTATAATTTTCTTACTAGCATTATGTAAGAGCAACTTAAGTTTGCACAGTGAAGCTTGTTTTTCTATTTATAGGCTAGGAATAAGTATGATAGGACAATAATTTCATTAAAGATTAAATGTTTCCACAGCTCTTACAGTCACATGGCTCTGCCATAGCACATGGTGCCTTTGTATCCTAGTTTGATTATTTCACTCATTTGCCTCCTGGCAGTTCTAACTGGGTAGCATAATAAGGTTTTGGTTGTCAGAGTCTCCGAGTCCTGATAGATTGAACTGTGGCTTTTACTGGTGATGGACAGTAGGCTTTCATTTCCATTGTCTGCTTCTTCCTTTTCCCGGACACCATCTTTTCTGCTTTCCTCCCCTTGACTTTTCCTGATCACAACGCTTTAGGGAAGTTGATACAAAGAAGAAAGCCATATTTGTCTCATTCCCCTGCAACTGGGAAGCTTTTGGGTCATTCTAAGGCCTTGTGCACAAGCCCTGTTAGGTAGATCTCTTTGATTCAAGTTGTAAATTCAGTTTGTAAATCTCTTTAATTCAGGTTGTACAAACCGTTAATGACTGAAAGGTGGGACTTGTAGCTTTGAGGCCACACAGACCTGATTCTTTTCTGATGACACACAGTGGCCAGACTCAAGCCCTTCAAAGCCAGAGAAATTCCTACTGAAAATATGTTCAAGAAGTTCTTTCAACATAGGTGGGAAACATGGTTAAGGTTGAAGGATCACCGTAAAAGATTTTTTTTGCTGTTTCTTATTGCTCAGTGGTGTGGAATATCCTTTGGGGTGAGGGGTCAAATTATTTATCTTGCTGGAAGTCACAAGAGGGAGCACTACAGCACTGGATAAGTTGTGTAAAAGTCATGTGACCTTTTGGCGAGTTGCATGAAGCAAGCAGATTACTTGCTGCCCAGTGGGGGCTTCTGACAGTAGGCTACTGGAAAAGTTGATAATGGTCACTTCCAACTGCTGAAGATCTATGCACTATTTCTAGAACTTTCTGGATAGGAACGTAAGACTTGAGAAGAGAAAAAGAAAAGAAAAAAGAAGACTGGACACTTGCTGAGCTTTCTGATGTAACTGATTAATGATTACGCAGCCTTGTGTCTTCCACTGAGTCCGCACAGCTTTTCCTTGGGCCAGCAGGTTACTTTTCTTCTTGATCCGTTTCACAGATTTCTTCTCTGAAGTTGGTGTTGCTGAGCGCAGTGAACGTGCAGAGATGCCCTACCCTGAAGGGCCAACCAAATGTCTGCATTCTGCTCGCCCACTTCCCCTTTCTGGAAGAGTACCTTTGCCTTTAGTGGCTCAGTCCTGTTGGGTCCCACTGTGTGTGTGTGCCTGTTGCTGCTCTCCTGCTCTCTGCCTGCTTTTGCAGCCTGGGACCTTCCAGCGGTGGGAATGGGGCTCCAGGCTGTCTGCAGACTCACCGGTTGGAGGTTTCTCTTGCAAGGCCTGTTCCATGCAAGACAAGGCACAGGGAGCCAGCTGGAGGTCAAATCCATGGGGAAACTGCAGACATTTTTTTCTAGATTTTCCTTTGATGACCCTTGGTAAGATATTACTCTCCTAGCTGCCACTGATCTGATAAAGTATGGATTTTACTTGTCCCTGAGAGTAGAGTTTTATTTTGGGACACAGAAGGAAACCTCTTGAGAGTGTGTGTGTGACTACAGGTTGTTACGCCTCGTCCTGAGCCTGATTCAGGGCTTGGTACTGCTGCCTTCCAAGACTCACCTAGTTGCTTTTCAGCTTGCATTTAAATACCACCGAGAAAGGGAAGCCCCCCCTTCCCTTCCTAGCAGCTGGTTTTTAACCAAGTCTGTGCTCAGACTGTGTTCAAGCTCCTCTTGCATTCTTTTTTTTTTTTTTGTCTTTTTGAGACAGGGTCTCGCTGTACAGTTCAGGCTGGCCTTGAGCTCAGTTTTGTAGCCCAGGTTTGTCTTGAACTCTCACCAATCCTCCTGCCTCAGCCTCCCGAGTGCTGGGATTACAGGCGTGTGCCACCACGCTCGGCTTCCTCTTGCATTCTTGATGGGGCTGTCCAGAGGTTACACACTCGTGATTGCCGAGGACCCCGCAGATCTCTCCAGGTGATGTCTGCTGTCTTCCTTTCCCATGACACTCTTATTCTCTCCATGGTCTTCTCCTCTCTGGTCTCTTAGCTGAACAGCGGCAGCATCTGTTTTGCTAAATCAGCTCCTTTTGCTTGTTATCTTTGCAGAGCAAAGCTGGGGATGATTCTCCTGGACCTGTTGGTTCATGCACTCCCTTTTGATCTGATGCTGTTGCATTCCATGCTACCAACCTAGACCCTCATGATTACGTATATGTTTTACTGTTACTGTGGGCCTTGATAAGATGTTGGTTTTATTTTTTTGTCCTTTCTTAGTGTGCCTAGTTTCTTGGCAGATCGAAGTTACCCTCTTTGAATTTAGAGCCTTGGGCTTAGTTTGTCCTCTGCAAGGTAAAGAAGAATGTTCTAAAGAGAGCAATAAGAGGGGACTTTCAGCTGTAACCAGCCCTGGACAGTGAAGAAGGGATTTTAGTAGAATAACTCATGAGCCAACTTGCCTCAGTTTTCTCTGGCAACTTGAAAGTTCTGCAATATTGTGATTGTCCGGACCCTAAGATTTTTTTTTTTTTTTTTTTTTTTTTCCTGAGGGAGCCCTCTGCCTAGATTAGGGGCCAACATATTAGCTTTTGTTCTGAAACACTATCTCCCCACAGTGGCCTTTTCAAGCTCCCTGTCTTTTAAGACCTGCCTTCACTAAGGTCAGAGACGTGTAGTTCACTGCAGTCGTTCAGGGCTTCAGATGCAGAAGGCTAACTTCGGCATTATTTCTACCCCATAGGAAACTCCGAGCTCTGTATGAGATTCTGATGTTGCTTTTTCTTTGTGTTCTTTTTGTCTTCTTGCTGCAGGAAAGCAATCTCCCGGGCAGGCCTCCAGCATCTGGCTCCTGCACATCCCCTCAGCCTTCCTATGGCAAACGGTCCAGCGAAGGAGCCCAGAGCGACTCTGGACTGGAGTGTAGGTGTCGGCTTTTACGCTTCCATATCATTCCAGTTGCATGCTGTGCTTTTCTTCTCAATGGAAAGATTACTGTCATTGAAAGAAAGACTGACTAGATGATGACTCTAGATATCTAAGCCATAGCTCTATCTCCAAACTCCTAGGGACGCAACTCCTTCACTGCAGACAGATGTGTTCAAGACTAAAATAAAAACTTCACTAAGCATTTAAAAAACTATTGCCTGGCCTTCCAGGTGTGAGATTAAAAAGTACCTTGTGTACATGCATTATTGGCTTCTGCCAAGCTGATGAAATGATGCTGCCCTTAGCAACATCAGAGGAAAGGAATTCCTTTCCTATGTCAAGCTAGCTCTTCAGGGTATCCATTGTTCTTACTGACGACCTCACTTTGTATTCTAGGCACTTCCAGTTGTACTCTTGCTTGTACTTTCTTCCACACTCCAAAGGCAGGTGGTGGTCATGCAGCTGGTTATATTAGCTGGTGTGGATATGTTAACCGGGACACATCTGCGGAACCTGTTGACTTAATCTGAAAAATGCAGGCTCAGATCTGAAATCAGCTGGAGTCTACTTCCTGGGATTCTTAGTTCTTGGTTGATGTTGTCTGTAACAGTGTACCTGTGGTCAGAGAAGTTGGGGCCTTTCTTGATGCAGGAGAGGAACCATATTGACCCAGGGAGGGCTGCGCTTGAAGTTCTGCCCTTTTGTCTTGACCACAAACCTTGTTCTGTGTTTTTCATTAAGCTTGAAGGGACAGGTTGATCCATGATCTTTGCCTGTTTTAGCAAAGAGAGTGGTGGAATGGGGAAAGGGAGAGAATGTTTGAAATTTAAGTGAAAACATGAAACTCATGTGGATTAGGGCCGGTGAGATAGCTCAGCATACTAAATACCTGCTCAGGCAAGTGCGGAGTTTGAAAGCAGCACCACATGCCACGCTGGCCCCAGCATCTTGAGTCAGCCACAGAGATGGAGCGTGATGGCCCACACCTGCGGTCCCAGTGCTGGGGAGGCTGAAAACAGAAGGATCAGTATGAGTCCGAGCAGCAAGACCCTATGCCAAATACATTAAAAAATACATATTTATGGGATATCACATGCTATACTGATACAAGTATACACTGTGTAATATTTAGAGTGGAACAAATGTACTTACTTAAATAATTACTATTTGTGGCAAAGATATTCACAAGGTTTTCTTCTAGCTTGTGAAACATAGTGGACAATTCATGGTTATCCTCTTGTGAGATAGCGTGTGAGCATGCTTTAGGCTTATGTACCCTTAGTATCCATTGGCCAACTTTTGGCCAGTTCTCCTACCCCCATGTTCTCGGCAGCACCTGGGAGCCAGCAGTTCTCCTCCCAGCTTCTGTGGCACTGTAGCTTCTGGAGGCCACTGCTATGTGAGATCACGTAGTACTTGTTATTCCATGCCTGGCCTATTTCGCTTAACGACAATGACGGAAGTTCCATTCATGTTGTTGCCATGACAGAATGCCATGCTTTCGGTGGCTGAAGAGTGTTCTTTCATGTACATGCACCGGATTTCCTTGGTCTGTTCATTACCCAGTGAATACTTGGGCTGTTGACATTCTTTAGCTGTTATACATAGTGCTCCAACATGCAGATTTCCTTTCCTTAGATATTATGTTGATCATATGATGCTCTATTTTTTTTTTAAACTTTTTGAGGTATGTCTTCAGTTTATCAGTAGCATAATGGCTATGTTAGTTTATGTTTCTGCCAATACAGTACAAGTTTTCCTTTCTTTTTTTTCCCTACATGTTCTGTAGACCTTGTTATGCTTTGTCTTTTCTTTCTTTTTTTTTTTTTTTAAACTTTATTTATTTATGTTACGGCCAGCTCAGCCCACCCTGGGGCGGGAGTGGGACTGGCACAGCATGTGGTGCCAGGGATCAAACCACGGTCCCTGAGGTTGCCTAAGCTTGCTTAAGCGGGTGATTTAGACCGCTGAGCTATCTCACTGGCCCCATGCTTTATCTTTTTGATAAAAGCCTTTTTATTGGGGAACAAGTAGGGTGATATCTCATTGTGGTTCAGTTTATGTCTCCTTGATGCTTAGTAGTTATGAGAGTTTTTCACATGTGTGTGCTGATCATACAATATTTAGATCTGTTGCCCTTTGAACATTGAGCTATTTGTTTTTTTTTATGGTATTATTTTTTCTTTTGAGTTTCTTAAACACTCTGGATATTACCCTCTTGTTGTTTGTGTAGAGTGAAAATGTGTTCTTCCAGTCTCTCCCCTCTACTGTTTCTTTTTGCTATGCAGAAGTGTTTCAGTTTTATATAAGGCAGTTGGCATCCTTTGGATTTTATTTTCTGTCCTTTTCTGGATCTTTCCCAAGCATTTCAGCGGCTTGAACTACTTTCCCTATGCTCTCTATTAGTAATTTCATATCTTAAGTCTTTAGTGCATTTGGAGTTGATTTTATAACTGATGGGAAGTAAGATTTATTGTGCTTGTAAACATCCAATTTTCCCAGCACAATTTATTGAAAAGACTGTCATTTCTTCAGTGTTCTCAGCACCTTGGTTGAAAATTAGCTGCATTTAAGGGTATTTTCCAAAGAATGGAAACCATGATGAAACTGCCTTTGTAGCGTTTTCCTGTCCTCCAGCACACACTTGACATTCTTTTTGCATTCTGAACACATATCAGTATAGCTGCTGCTTATGTTTATGAAGCATCTGGCAAAAGACTAGATGTAATTGAAGTGTAACTTTTTTTATTATTATTTTTTTGAGTTTCAATTTTTTTATTGTTTAAATTTAACAATCGATATATTACATATTTTCATCATCAGATCAGTTTAGATTAATACATAGAGGTATATAAGATAGATCAAACAATTAAACATTAACCTTTCTAAATCAACATTACTTTTTTTTTTCTTTTCCCCTTTCTTTTCTTTGAAAGTTGACATATTGCACATTGTCCTCACAATCATTGTACAGAGTACAGTGTGCGGGCATGAACCACCTCCCTATTGATGTTGTGAAGCATAACTTGATAGAGAAGATATTATATTGAGAATCCTCAGATCCTACCTGAGCGGTGTATGAGGAGCGTATTCCTTTTCCGGCATTTCCCTTTACCTTAGGGCAGTGAGAGGAGAGTGTGAGATAGAGTCACAACGGAACAGGATAAAGGATAAAAGTGGTAAAGAGTATGCCTTAATCAGGGCTGGGGAGGTAGCTCAGGGGCACAAGTGCCTGCCTGGCAAGTGCAAGGTCCTGAGTTCGATCCCCAGTCTCCCCCCCCCCCACAAAAATAGTATGCTTTAATCATTATACATGAAAGAGTATGTGTGCTCAGGTGTCTGTAGCACTAAAAGGAATTAATGGCATAAATGGCTAAATAAAATTGAAGAGGGATGTGCAAGCAACAGGGATGGGTGAGTTGTGAGTGAAATACTGACAAAAGTTAGCTTAGTATTCATATTCATGATGGTCCAAGTAGTCCTCTGACCTAAAGGAGTAGGATGCTATCTGAGCTGCTGACATTCTAAAGGAGGACAGTTTAAGTCATGGAATAAGGGCCATTCATTGTATCTGCTCTCTGTCTCTTGAATGAAGTCAGCCAAGTTCCTTTCCTCCTCTGTAGAAGGGGATAATTGTAGCTTCTCCTCTGACATAACTTCTTGAGTGTTTTCAGCATCAAAGTATGACGGTAAGTATGAAAGCTTTCGTGAACTGTAGCTTTCCGTAGTTGCATTTATTCAGATTGAAAGTAAGTGATGGATCTATTAATTCATCAAGCATTTGTTGGGTGCTTGCTTTGTTCTAGAATATGTGTGGCTTCCGTGGCCTATGGGGTGCAGAAGATATGACCTCAGCCTCCAATGAGTTTAGAATTTATTTATTTATTATTTTAAGAATTATCTTATTTTATTTTTATTTTTTCTTGTTTCAGAACTTTTGCTTGTTTATTTATTTTTATGGCCGGCTCAGCCTGCCCTCAGGGCAGGGTTGGTGCAGCATGTGGTGCCGGAGATCAAACCGCGGTGCCTGTAGCTGCCTAAGCGTTCCTAAGCAGGCGCTTTAGACCACTGAGCCATCCTGCTGGGCCCCGAGTTTAGAATTTAGTAGGAAGAAAATAAACCAGCAGCAAGAGCATGGGGGTGGGGGTGATGCCTGGAACAGGGAAGCCCAGAGGCAATCGCTGGCAGAGGAGTGAAGACCCTCGGTGCCCTGTGATGTCAGAAATATCAGTGCCCTGCTTGAGCTGTCATTTCGGTAGAAAGTGTAGTTGCCTGATTCTGGTAGAGAGCCGTGTATTCTAATATTCATCAAAATGGTATCGTTGGCCAATGGTGGGAGGCTGCAGGACAGAATAAGGAAGAGAGTAGGAGCCAGAGCTGGGTTTGAGTGTAGTGGTCTTTGGTTTCTCCCTCTCTGTCCCTCCTCTTTGATTATGGGCTTCCCAGATGGTGGTCTGATGAAATCGCAGTGCGACAGAAAATGCTTAGGGAATATTTAACCAAGGAGGAAAAATGCAAAGTCCTAGGGTGCTCCATCTGAGGGCTGTGTTAGAGATCTGATGTGTAGGGATTTAGGGGATGTTGCCATGCAAACACGGTATTTGTGGGCTAATAATGGTGCTAGCAAGCTAGAAGCGCTGTTACTGTTCTTTATTAGGTCAGAAAAAGACTTGTTTTTGCAGAAGAAGCAGACTGTTAAAGATCTGTTAATGTTTTTTCCTTCCTTCCTTCCTTCCTTCCTTCCTTCCTTCCTTCCTTCCTTCCTTCCTCCCTTCCTTCCTTTCTTCCTTCTTTTTCAAGATCTTGTATTATTTGCTTTCACATTAAAATCTCTGGCATTTATTACTGAACATACTTTTCAATGATTTCATTCATATCATGTTAATCTACTCTTCTGTTCAAGTACCAATAATCAGGAATTTCTCTCCTTCGTCTTGAGATTTGCCCATTTCGTGCCCCCTGCCCACTAGCATGCTTTCCTGTGGCGTTGCGATGAGACAACTTCCCTTGTACCACAAGCTCTCTGTTCTGGATGCCGTGTCTAAAAATTGTCAGTCTTTACTTATCCAGTGCTACTTGTAGGAGGCTGATGAGGCCTAGAACTTCTTTGGAGTCTATCAAACTTAAGAGGAGGATGGCAAGAATTAAATGTAAGTGGGCCTTGATGGGTAGCTCAGAGGCAGAGTTTCTGCACCATACAAGAGACCTGGGTGTGATGTTCAGCACTACAAATAATAATAATAATAATAATAATAATAATAATAATAATAATAATAATAATTTAACATCAAATAAAAATAGAAACCCTGATTACTTTCCTTGGGTGAGGTAAATAATATTTAAATATGTTAAGCAGTATTTCTATAGGTCTTAATTACAGTGGGAGACTGGGGCACCAGGACAGAGGAGAGTTCCTTTTTCCTCTTCCTACCCGTCTTGACTACTAGGTCAGTATTGTCTTTTCTCTGTAATCCTTCAGCTTTAGGAGATGGGAATCATCCCGAGGCTTTTAATGCAGTGATCCTTTTCTCATATCATCTCTATCTGACTCATTTCACCAGTAGGCAAACAGATACTAAGGCTGTTCCTGGTACATATGAAGTTGTAAGATACATCGGGGTCAATCTGGAGCTAGGATCTTAGCCCCAAGCGTTTTTTTCCCCCAGTGCCAGGGGATTTTGCATTGAGCTATGAGCCAAGCTCTTTTTATTTTTATTTTGAGATAAGGTCTTACTAAATTTCTAAGTTGGCTGGGCTGAGATTGAATGTAGAATCCTCCTGCCTCAGCCTACCAGAGTGCTGGGGTTATAGGTGTGCACCATAGTGCTCTGTTTCTACTGTTTGTAGAAAGGACTGTGTTTTGAACCTACTGTGTGTGCACACCCCTCTGGAGGGAATTAATTACTTCCTTAAATATTCATTTGCAAAGAGTTTTGAGAAGTGGCCTCCTGAGACCTGAGTGAGCAGTGACTTACTGAGTCAAGACCATAGTCAGCTACACCACTTGGCCTGGAGAATATGATTGTCAGATTTTTTTTTTTTTTAAGACAGCATTTCACTGTGCAGCTTGGGCTGGCTTTGTTCTCACGTTTGTAGTCCCCTGGTTGATCTTGAACTCCCAGCAGTCTGCCTGTCTCAACCTCCTGAGTGCCGAGATTACAGCTATGTGTCACCATTCCCAGCTCCTAGTTCCTAGAGTCACTCTACTCTTTGAGTACTTAAGCTCAGCAGTTGCCTTCAAGTTCCAGTTTTGCATTCTCATTTCCCTCCTTAGTGAAAACACTGTCTCCATGTTCCTGAAAACATACTACTTCCTTTCTTGTGCTTTTAAACATGAACTGTTATGGCTTGCAGGAGTTTCTGGCGCATGCCCATGGGCTTCTTTCCACACTGAGCCATGGGCAAAGCATATGCTCACTGCCTGGGCATAGGTTTCCCCCAACAGGTATCTGTGATAGAACCCCTGGTGCCTGAAAGGGACCCGAGTCAATCTTCATTGCAGTGCCTGAATCTTCTAAGAACAACAGTGGAGATGGACGGGCTCAGCCTAGTGGGGAACTGCTTTTTCCCATACACATTTCTCCTCTTGGTCTCTGCCAAGCTATGCTCATTTTTGAATCAACCAGTTCTGCTTCTTTCATGCAGTCTTTGCTTTGGGCCCTCCGTAACAGCTCTGCGTGGAGTTCATCATGCTCTGAACCTTACAACCTGTTGCTACTTTTCATTTGATTTGCTGAAGGCCCCCCGTCAGACTGCAGAGAGAGACTGCTGCAAGAGAGAGCCTGTGTCTTCTGCCTTCTCTTTTCTGTGATTCTGTGGAGAGCACAGAGCTGTAGGCCTAACAGCTGCCTGGTTACTGATGTTAGGGCAAGCATTGATTACAGTTTTCCTGTTCAATCAGTGACAAGAGGCCATATCACTGCAGATTGACTGGCACTCCGATAATCTTCCGTTCCTGAAAGGCTTGATAAACACAAATCTAAAACCTACTTGAAAATAATGGATCTATGCTATTTTAATGCCAGGTAATTCTTTTTAAATTTCTCCCTGATATAGTACATGGTGTTAGATAATAAAGCACAGAATGGCTGTTTGATTCCTTCTAATCATGTCCCCTCTTCACTTCCCCAGTGACAATCACAAAGGCTGTTCTCTCTAACACCATAGGATGCATGCAGTAAAGCCAGTTTTGGAGAAAATAAATTAAACTAAATTACTAGAAAGGAAAGAAATAAGGCTCCAAAAGGGGGGGGGATTCATCTCTAGGCAAGAGTCCAAGTTCCCAGTTTAGAGCGAGTGAGCCCATTTAGAAGTCTGTCTGCTGCATAGTCTCCTAAACGTCACGTGGCTCCCCAACGACAGAGATTTAGTTTGTATGTTGTGGTCTCCGACTTTAGTATTGCAGCAGAAAGCACACGAGGTGAGCATCCCCGCTGTCTTCATTGCTTTATAATTTGTTTTTATCCATTACACTGTGTGCCCCAGGACAACAGAGAGAAGGGCAACCCAAAGTCTTTTAAAAGGGCATTTTGGTTTTAAGTCTAACACGCTGATACCAGTTTGTTTTTGTTTGTTTCACTGATGGTAGCCTCTCATCCCAGCAGAGCCTCGGCACAAACAAAAGCAGATTCTCTGATCCAGACCCTCTTTCCTTTCCTTTTGTAAACAGTGCTAAGACACCCAGCACTTTTTCGTAGACAGATAGAAACATAGCACTGTTGGTGCATTGCCTCGCAGTTTGGTTCAGGGACAAGATTAGGGAACCGGAGTCGTCACGCGGGATTGGTCTAAATTGGGTTAAGAAACTAGGTCATTTTATCTTTAGAACTTGAATGAAAATCCTGGAACGGGTCGGGCTGTATATACATGTGCGTTGTATATGCTTGCGCATGTGTGCTGGATGCGCATGCGTGCATGCTTGGCTGCGCGTTCATGTGCCCGTGGATGCGCATGGTGCGTGCGTGGAAGCCCGTGCGTGTGTGTTGGGATGCGCATGCGTGTGTGTTGGGATGCGCATGCGTGCACCTGCGTGCAGGGATATGCTCTTATTTCAGTCCTGAGGAAACCTGAGTCTTCTTTCCGAGCTCAGGCTGTATGGCTCTTTCTCAGGATAAGTCTAGTAAGTAACCTGAGGGAGATACAGATAATCAAAGAAAACCTGGATGAAAATAAATGTGAAGACAGGGGACTTGTATTAGTCGGGGAACCTACATGGTTGTAAGTAAAAGACTCACATATATAAGAAATAGTATCTTGCTTCTCACCCAGGTCATAGACTAGGGCTATTCTAGGTGTTGGGAGGGGAGGTCCATTCTTTCATAGCTATTCATGGATATCTGCTGACAGATGTTTCTCACCAGAAAGCTTCCAAAATCTTACCAGGGGCTGAACTATTGTGCAAAATAGCATGGAGAGATGGTTATGGGAAGCCTTCATGGACTAAGCCTGGAACTTCTGCTCGTTCTCCACTGGTGAGAATTTAGTTCCATAGCCACATCTAAATGCAAAGGAGGCTGAACATAGGATCTACCGGTATGTTCAGGAAGAAGGAAAAAAATATTTTGGTGAATGACAGGCTTGGCTTCGAAGACCAAGAAGAGAAACTTGGGTTCGGGGCAAACGGAAAACTGGAAAGTAATAATAACAATAAGAAAAACTGTAATCAATAACTACGAACTTCTTATTGTATGCAGAACATTGGGCAGTTTGTATTTTTTAAATATCAATTGACTTTAGGAGGGAGGAAAAACTATTTTTGTAGTTTTCCTGATGAGTAAAATTGAGGTGAGGAAGTAAGAGGCTTTAAGTCATAGGCTATAAAGAGGCTGTCTGTTTTATTTCAGAGTTTATGCTCCTTCACATGGTGCTGCAGAAAGCTTGATGAAAAATGTGGGAGAATACCAGACCAGTTGATTTGTCTACTTAGGGTAATATCCCTCAGGCTAGATACCTAATGCAGAATTCAGGGGTCCCTGTCCCTAAGACCCCCTCACTTGTGATATCAGCTTCAAGTTCAGAGTTTCTTAAGACCATACTCAGGTGAGAATTTGCAGGGCAGACACATACAACTCACTAAAGCTGAGGCACTCACCCAGTGGACCTGGGGACGGTGAACAAGCACATGAAATGACACACATGAGATACTTACATACATGGAACTTCCCTGAAGCTTTGGTGTTTGGGCTTAACCTTTAGTTCTTCTGGAGGTCAGGCTGATAACACCTTGACAGTATTCCCAGGAAATAAAATGCCATATTTACATCTTACAAAATAATATGCATCTATTCCTCATTTATCATTTTTTAAGCTTCTACTATTGCTTGACAGTATTCCCAGGAAATAAAATGCCATATTTACATCTTACAAAATAATATGCATCTATTCCTCATTTATCATTTTTTAAGCTTCTACTATTGCCAGGCACTAAATTAGTTCCTGGACATTTCATAGGCTCAAATTTCTTAGCATCTACAATCATACTAACAGTTTCTGACTAAGATAACTATGATAAGGGAAAATGCTCTTATGACAGAAACTAAGAAAATAACTTTTGCCTTAGATTTTAAGGTCATTAGTCCCAGTGACCAAGATGTGAATAAAAATTAAATATAAAGAGCCTTTGTGAAGGGTTAAAAGTTTAGATAAAGAGACAGAATGCACAGTGAACATCTTTGGTGTGTCAAAATTCTACCAGAGATTTGCATTAAGTGAGAACTATGCCATTATTGGCATCAGGAGCAAATAAGTTCTAGGTAACGGAGTATCAAATTTATTGGGCCTGAGAACCTCATTAGCCTGCTTTAAAAGGAGCAAGACGGTGCTTGTGAGTGCAAGTGAAACTTGGAGAAGTGTGACCGAAGAGGAAGGAAAAAGAGCAGCTAATTAGAGAACTCCGAGGTAGGAAAAAAGGTGAGCATGGTACCCAAGGATCCTCAAAGTGGGGGAAGGACCAGCATGGATCTCTCCTTAGCTACTAAGCGAAGGAAGAGCTCTGGACAGAAGTGACTTGATCACATTTATATTTCAGGTACTCTACTTGCTGTTTGGAAAATAGACCATGAGGTGTCAAGAATAGAGCAGGAACACTGCTGTGGGTGTGGGTGGGCTGGAATACTCCAAGGCAGAACTATCAACAAGAACAGAAGCAATGAGAAATGATTGGGCTTTGAATACAGTTTGAGGCTGTGATAAATAAGATCAGCTATGGAAGGTGTGTGTGAGAGAGAGAGACACTCTGGCCTCTGTGGGAAGAATGGAAATGCTGGCTGGGGAGATAGCTCAGCAGTCTAAGCATCTGCATGGCAAGTGCAAGGACCTCAGTTCGATTCCTGATACCTCGATGCCATGCCAGCATGCCTGCAATCCCAACGCTGGGGAGGCTGAGACAGGAGGATCACTTGCATTAAGTCCGAGCTGTATAAGGAGGCCCTGTACCAAAGAAAGAAAGAGAGAAAGAAAGAAAGAAAGGAAGGAAGAAAAAAAGGAAGAAAGAAAGAAAAACTGAAAATGTTGTTTAGTGGGGCCCAGTGGGATGGCTCAATGGTCTAAAGTGCCTGTTTGGGAAAGCTTGGGAGGCTTCAGAGACTGCAGTTCGATCCCCAGCACCACATGCTGCGCCAGCCCTGCCCTCGGGGTGGGCTGAGCCGGCCATAAAAATGAGTGAATAACCAAACAAAGGTTCTGAAACAAGAAAAAAATAAAATAAAATAAAATAAAATTCTTTTAAAAAAATGTTGTTTAGTGAAAATTCAGGGACAAGATTCAACAGAGAACAAGTGAAGGAGGGAATCAGAAACTCTTGGGAGGCTGAGGCAGGAGGATCGGTGCGAGTTCGAGACCAGCCTGGGCTACAAAAGTGAGCTCAAGGCCAGCCTGAACTGCATAGTGAGACTCTGTCTCAAAAAAAAAAAAAAAAAAAAAAAAAAAATTCTCATGAGTGTGGAACTTTAAGATGCTCCTTGGGTCACTTGGTGGAGATTCTGCAAGGGAGTTCTTGGGCGAATCAGAAATTCAAAGAAGAGGTTTCTGCTGTGTGAATAATTTGGGAAACCATGAGTGCCAGAGAGCTAACGCCTCAGGACAACCTTAAGGATGCAATGTTGATGGAGGAGGGGAAAGGTGTGAATACTGTGGCGGAACACTCCTGTGGCAAGAAAGGAGGAATTCAGGGCAGGGCCAACAAAGAAGAGTGAAAAGGAGCAGTCGCTGAGGATCCAGGAGAGTAAAAGAAGGGAAGAAAGTGTCTCTAGAGGAAAGGGTGAGTCGCGTCTGTCAAAGCTGTGGAGCATGATGGACAGTCAGCCTGTGGATTCAGGCCCAGGAAGTCACTGGTGATCTTGATGAGAGTAGTCACAATAGAGGGTGAAAGAGGACAGCTCCAAGGGATTGGGTTCAGAAAACAATGGAAATGCAGTCGTGATGGACCGCAAATGTGTGCTAATGCAATCAAAACCGGAAAAGTCTATTGAAATGGAATACAAAGGCAGAATATAAGGAAATTTTCTAGCAAAGTGGAACAATAAGTAGACATAGATGTGTGGACCAAGAAATGAAGCGACTGATACGTGTACAAATATGTACTGGTTTTCTTCTGTCTTTATTTTTATGTAGAGTGGCGGCATACTATACAGTAAATTTTGAATTTTATTTTTCTTCACTTGACTTTATATCATGCAACTTTCTTGTTCCTGATTGCACTTCTCGACAATACCTATGTTGTTTTGTGTGTTGTCTGGCTCCTTATAACCATTCTCTTTTGAGCATTTATCATGTCTCTTGCCTTAAAAATCCTATTGCACTACCTCTTTTTTTTCCTTTCTTGTCCACTTTCACCTACTCATCTTCCTGTGATTGTATAAGATAGAGCAGTATCCAGCACAGCAGATCTTCAGGCCCAGACAGATTCTAGAATCTATTATCTGAAAATCTTAAAGGCATAGGATGACTTGGATTCCTGGGGCCCAGAATTTAAGCCACATCATAATTACCTGGGAACTTTGGATAACACTGATGCAGAGGATTCATTGACACATGCTCGCTGGGAAGGCCCAGTTATTTTTAAACATTTTCCAGGTCTCTACAGATTTGAGAACCAGTGTGTTAATACCACTGGGGCAGTATAATAAAGCCTCCATCTTCCCCTTTCTCACTTTTCCTTCTCAAAGGTCTGTGTCTTTTAAGTTATGTTCCTACCCGAGAGTGCAGCAAGCTGATATTAGCAGTCCTGCTGCACCCACATCTCAAGCTAGGTTGACCAGTAAGCCCGTGGAAGGTTGCAGGGGCTGTGGGGCAGGGCAAAGACACAAAGAGCCATCGACCCAGGAGACTCCTGACCGGCCTGGCTGGCAGGAGGTTGGTGGGGTGTCTGCAAGCTTCTGGATCCCTGGGTCTTGTGTGCTCTTCCCTACGTTCTTGACCTTGCAGGGCATAGCTCCTGCTCAACTTAGATGGACATTTTCATTTTTTTTTTCAGCCTTTACCTATTGTAGCTTTTCACAGTTCAATTTAAAATATTTGTTAGCAGTTTTGCTTTGGTTCTTTTCCTTGCTGCTATTACAGTGTGTTTAGCTTCTGTCTTCTCTAGTTTATTTGTCTCTATGTGTTACCACATATTCCAGTGCCTTGCATGGATGGTAAAGAACGAATATTTGCTGAGTGAATTAAAGAATAATAGAGCAAAAAGATCTTCTTTTGTATAATTGGGTATAAGTTAAAGTTGGATGATCAGTTGAGTGATAAAGTTGGATAATAAAAATATTTTGCATTGTGAAGATAAATTTCTTTAGGATACTTTGAAAACAAGTACCTTGGTATTGTATTTTTGTTTTTAGAAAATTATTTAGTACAAGGTTTACAGGGTCTCACTACACAGATCAGACTTGTAGTGATCCACCTGCTTTCAACCTCCCAATCTCTAGGATTATAGCTGTGCATCACCATAGTATATATGGTATGTAGTATATTTATAGTATATAAAATATATATATATATATATAGTATCATATTATATTTTCTTTCCTTTTCTTCTTTATTATTGCTTTTAAAAAGAAATGAGAAATAAAACTGAGACAGTTTCAAAACATATTAGTAGGACAGCCACAATAATTGATACTATGTATATTGTTGTCTTCATAATAGTTATTCAGAATATAAGATGCAGATATGATAACTCTTCTAGACACTATTGGTATAAGTATTTCTTCTCAATGAACTAAGAGAAAGTAGTTGTATATATAGAGCAATATTGCATGATAGTGATGGGTTATTGGCAAAATTGGTAATGTTGGAAGCTGTTGACTTGAGCCTTTTACAGCTCAGTATACTAATCTGGCTTTACTTTTTATGCCATGTGGTTAAACTTTTCTGTTGGGTGGTTAAAGCCAAGTTGATGCAAAACCTGTATAACAAAACACGTAATTTTTATATCTTACAAGGTCAGTCACATCCCCTCAGGATTTACCTTGAAACCATGTATAACATTTTGTAGAACTGTTGTCAGTGTCAGCCATTTGGATGAGTCATGGCCATTGCTTGACCAGTTTGCTCTCTGTGAAAGCCTGGGAGAATATTTTCTCTCTAGGTGAATCTCCTTAGGCACACTGTACATCATTGATCCTGTTCCTCTGTGGCCCCATAATGTCCTCAAACAGAAAAATTTGGGACACCACTGAGTTATAGGATGTTATAGCACAGGGTCTCTTATGTCCTGAGTCTTCACTGACCTTGAAGGGCTAGAGCCAAATATTGGCTAGTCTTGTAGCCCTTCTTTTTCTCTAATTTTTGATCCACAAACTTAGGTTCTTAACCCTCCAGAAGAGAAGTTCAGTGATACTATTACTCTATAACATAGGCACTTGAATTTATCATCTCTGTCTTTCTAAATAATTAAATGCCTTACATTTAACATGGAGCCAGTATTTTCCATCAATCATTGATATTCTAATAAATCTCTATAGAATGTGATTTTTAAAAAAGTTACTCTTTTTTAACCCAGAAATGTAGAAATCTAAGCACATACAAAATTATAGCAGGTCAAACCTATGGCATTTTTCCTGTCTCGTCTTTACGCTTTTTTGTTTTCTTTTAAAATATTCACTTGAGAGAAAGTATAGCAACAACTGAAATTACATTAGAAGCAGCACTCATCTAGAAGATCAGAATGACAAGCATTCCAAGCATGATTTTAGTCTTACGAGTTGTTACTCTGAGAGTCAAAAACCTGTTGTAGATTCTTAGGACCCTTGTCTAATTCATCCTGTGTACGTACGTGTATGGCTTTTCCCCTGCTAAGTTTCCTAACTTTTCTGCTTCCTGTCTCTTCATTGTTTAATTTTTAAGTTCTTGATTTCCATTTGATTTTCTACTATTGCTATCGTCTGTCGCTCTCTGAGAAACTCTAGAGTTCGTCTGTGTGGCAATACTTCTCTTTCCTGTTGTCCCACAAAATGAGATGAGCTCCGTCTTCCCTTCGACTTCTATGAGCTAAGTGAAGATGTTCTACCACAGAGAAAGGCTAGCAGTAGGGCAGAGAGGAAAGCTTGAGAAGCGTCCATGCTTTGACATTGAGTCCTGATTCTTATCAATGTTTTCCTTCTATAGAAGGGATTGCAGCTCCACCTTGGCCCTTGACGAATGCATGCCTTATCGCTTTGGCCCACCTTCGTGAGCATCATTTTTCTTATTTTACGACTCACTTTGCCTGCTTTGGGTGGCGGGGACTGAGATGCCAGGCCGCCATACAGCCTGCAGCCTCTCTTGCCTCAAAATGCTTGAGACTCTAGTCTGCAAGAGGAAAATATATTCACGCTGCAGCTGTAAACCTGCATTTGTTTTAAAAGATGGGCGACAATTGGTCTGTACTCTCAGAAGGAATCTTCACTTCACATTTCTGCTTCTCTGTGCTCTGATTCAGGATCAAGAGGGCTACTGTGTAGATGCTGTAATAAGAGTGGCTCACATAGCAGACAAATTTCTAAATTGCTTGGTTATCCTATAAAATTTTTGATTGGACTCCTCTTTATGGTAGTCTAATCAGGGTGTTAAGCACAATACTGTAGACTGAAGGGTTTGAACAGAAGGCTTTGAGAGGCATCTGTCCTTTGATGTTGTGAGTCCTGATTCTCATCACTACTGCTTTCCTTCTAGAGAAGGCATCACATCTACACTTTGGCCCAGGATGACTATGTGCCTTGTCACTTTGTCCCACCCATGTGGGCGTCCTTGTAGTTCTGAAGACAGAGAAGAGAAAGGTCAAGGCTCTGGCAGATTCAGCTCCTGGTGAGGGTCCTCCCCAGTTCCCAGCCGGCCACTTTCTTACGCTGCGCTCACGTGGCCTTTCCTGGGTGAGAGCACATGGAGAGAGGCAGATCTTGCCTGTGCCTGCTCTTACAGTCAGTGAGCTGGCTCTGTTAGAAAGGCTCCATCTTCAGGATCCTCTCACTTCCCAAAGTCCATACCCACTCACTGGATCGCATTGGGAGTTAGGTTTCAATATATGACTTTTGAGGGAGCCATGGCTCAGTCCACAGCATGCTCCATAAAAAGTAGCTACAGCTGCATCTAAAGATAAAAGCAAGAGGCATACTCCTGTAAGATCTGCAGAGTTGGCCCTATTTCTCTGTGGTCAGTCTATCTCTGAGATATACCCTTTTAAGTATGTAATTGATATAGAGGATCAGTGATATAAATTCACCCTCTCCAAGGCAGTACATGTTAAAGAAGATGGAGTTCTCTCCACCATGGTTTTCAGGACAAGTGTTTCCCACCTTGTTCAGGCACACACTGCACGCTGTTGGATTCTGGAACTATTGCTCATCTTATCAGGCTTCATAGCTGCTCTGTGCACCATTAGCACTGGATATTTTTAGAAGCAGTAAAGTTATTCAGTTAGAAAAAATTCCAATAATTGAGTGCAAGGCCTTTTAAACTTGATAAATGTTGGGATTAGCAGACGTTTATTACGCTTTCAATGGTAGGAGTTTAAATCAAGTTACAAGAAGCTTCTGTCCTTAGAAGTATGATTTCCTGATTGCTGAGGTAAACAAATGTGTTTTCAAACAGTTTTACTTAAAATTCTTTAGCTTTGCTATCCTCCCTTTTAGCTAATTTGCTAAGTCAAGGCAAATTTTAATAGTTTTTCTCGGTCTTCGTGGAATTTGCAGAGGTGGTCCAGGATCAAGGTTTTACATGAACTATTTATAATGTTAGGGGCCAGCCAGATATCTCAGTGGACTAAAGTGCATGCTTAGAAAGAGTGGAGCAGCCAGGGTTTGATCCCCAACCTGCCATGCCCCACCCACAGGTTGTGCTGAGATGGGGATTGAGACTGGGTGTGGTGGTGCACACCATGTGGGAGGCTGAAAACAGGAGAATCACTGTAAGCTTCATCTACATAGTAAGACTCAAGACTCTGTAGACCTCGTAGACCCTATATAAAATACCTACAAAATAAGATAAATATAATGTTAGTTTCCCTTATTTGTTACACATGTTTTAATAATGACTGCCCCCATGTAGAGAGCAGCATAGACTTTGTATCTATTTGTTCTAGCTCAAATTTTTCCAATGTTTCTTTCTACTTGTGGAATTCAGTAGGATCACGTCCAGTGGTGCCTTGAGGGGCTCAGTAGGAAGTGTCTGAACTCCTTGGGGTCACTGCCAGTCTTGCACCCCCTTATCCCTACAGAGAGCACTGAAGTTTGTGGGTCTTTTCCTTGCAGGAGAATGCTGTGAATGGGGAGCACCTGTGGCTGGAGACCAATGTGTCAGGCGACCTCTGCTACCTGGGCGAGGAGAGCTGCCAAGTCCGCTTTGCAGTGAGTCTGTCTCTCTGAAGGGGGAGGGTGGCCTCCCTCTGAGGGCAGAGGCGTCACACACCTGAATCTCCCAGGAGGAGAGTGATGGGGCCTGTCCTTACAGGGTAGGAAACATCCCGGATGCTTTCACAGTTTACAGAGTGCTGGTGGAGTAAACAGGGCTTCTGTGCTGTTGAGTTTAGTGGGCTTGGGATTCAGACCAGAGCACGACCCAGAGCCCATGTGCTGCTTCCAGAACACTCTCAAGGCGGCTTTGGGGTTGAGCAGTGGGGTGACTGCAAATGAGAGAGCTTCACTTTGGCCCAGGATGACTGTGTGCCTTGTCACTTTGTCCCACCCATGTGGGCGTCCTTGTAGTTCTGAAGACAGAGAAGAGAAAGGTCAAGGCTCTGGCAGATTCAGCTCCTGGTGAGGGTCCTCCCCTCCTGGTGAGGCCAGGGGCTTCGATTCCTCCTGGAGGTGGTCCAGTGGTGCCTTGAGGGGCTCAGGAGGAATGGGCAGTGGTGCTGCGGTGTTGTCACTGGTGAGTCACTGTGGAAAGAGCTCTGCGGAGGCCAAGTAGCTTAGCAGATAACCCAGACTGGGCTCTGGAGGATGGAGACACTCTCAGCCAAAAGTCCTACCAACTGGAGTATCCTTTGCCTAGTAAAATTCACCTTGTGCTCTGATTTGGGACGTTCTGTTGAAAGTTTAAAATTCTTCCCAGGTTGTGCGAAGGAAGCCTGGAGGCCATGCAGTACGGGATGGGGGCGTGAGACCTCCAACACTGAGTAAAGGAGCATCACACTTTTGCTTGGAGTCTGGTTTAAAAGGATTGGCCTAACAAAAGATGTAATATGGGAATTTAGGATGATAAAGAATGAACAAAAATGCTGCTATTATGTATTTGGGGAAGTGGTTTACATGATAGTACTTTTAAAAATTGCTTGGTGTGTTTATTATGTATAAGGAAAATTTGCCTCGAAGTATTAGACACTAAAATGGTAAACAACTATGATTCTGCTGGTAATTAATAAGGAACAACTTGAGCCTTGTCCGAGCTTAAGGAAAAATATGTATAGTCCATGAGGACTTTTATCTGGCTATTTGAAAAGGCAAAGGTGCAGTACTGAGACATTTTTTATATACCTATGTCTGTGTGGACCACCTAAATGTAGGTTTAGTTTCAAAGTACAGGTTTTATTTTGAAAAATGCCGGGGTGTTTTGGAGGCCAAGGTGTGAGTGAAGTCAGGAAGAGAGAGAGCTCAGGGAAAAGCCCGGACACAGGGCTGCAGACCTGGAGGTACGTAATTTGGATCTGCATCTCAAGGCTACTGCGTGGCACTGAGAATTGGTCGCCTTTGGGCACTGGGTACCTTCTAGCTAAAAGGGAGAGTACGACTGAATTAGTTTTAACTTGGCTTCTCAGGTCTGTAATCATTTACATTTCTTCTGATCTTGTAAATTCAGCTCATTTAGACAGCAGTATTTCAACGTTCTGCCTATGTATTTTTAATTAGAGTGTGAGTACATGGAGTCTGATTCAATTAACCAAATCCATGAGAAAGTCAATTGTTTGGGCTAAAAGTCTATAAATCGTGAACTAACATGAGGATCTCAGTTAATTGAATAAACACTAGTCTCGAGATATCAAAGAATGTAAAGTGCAAAAAATGAGAGGCAGCGTTGCTTGTATATATACCTTAGACTAACCCTGCTGCTGATTTGTTACACAGTTTGTCTTCAAACTACCTGCTTTGGTCTTTTTCTGATACTCTTTTAGGATAGTCACGTGCCAGTTCTCTTAACAAATAGATGAATAGATGAGTGTGTCCTGAGTATACGCTGAACCACTAAATGGCCCTGCTATCTACTGGCTGTTTTGGGGTCAGGAGATCTGAAAGCCAGGAGTGACAATTAGGTAATGGGCATTTTAGGGAGAAGTATTAGGGAGCTGGAGTAAGGCAATTTTATATCTCTGGGCCTTCCTCTTAATTTCCTCTATCTTCTTGGTCCAAATCTGGAACATGATGAGCTTTTCTCTAAAGAAAAATATGTTGATTAATTCAGGGAGCAAGTCAGTGAGGGAGCGGACACCTTTCCTAAGGCTCAGTCTGCTCCTCTGTCAGGTAGCAAAATACTACTTTGAGGATTTGATGACACAGTGGCTCGAAAAGGCTCTCTTGGCCCAGTAACAGGGCTGACAAGTTAAAAGAAATAACCAGGTGTGGAGGGGAACGGACAGTTTACAGAAGGCCTATCTGTTGCCAATCAAGAGATGAAATAGAAGCAGAATTAGCTAATGAGAAACCACTCCGAGAAGTCAACATCACGTGTGATTGAAATGCCAGACTTTTATAAAGTGGCCATGCTTCCTGCCAGTCAGTTTAGGCTGACACAAGTAGTCTCCTGATCCACTGGCAAGGGAGCCGACTTTTGTGCCTCATAAAATTGGCAGCGTGTGATAAAGGCTTTGGAAATCCACCAGCTCTCTCTCTCGGTGCCTCCCACCATATGTATTCCCTCTTGGGCGTCGTGCTGTGGCAGAGACACCGGTCTGCGTCACAGGACCCAAAGGAACACACTTGAAGTGGCTTGCAATGTGGAGCTTGGTTTTGAAGAAAAATTCACTCGCATGAGTTATAGCAGTGGTTCTCAACCTTTCTAATGCTATAATTCCCGCAATACAATTCCTCATATTGTGGTGACCCCGGACCAAAAAATAATTTTGCTGGGTACTTCAAAACTGTAATTTTGCTACAGTTAGGATTTCTGATGGCTTTAGGTGAACCCTGTGTTTTGGTCATTTGACCCCTGCTGGGGTCGCGACCCACAGGTTGAGAACCGCTGAGTTATAGCTTCGTCTGGAGGAGTGAGAGTAGAGTGAGGTTTTCCAGGGCTTCAGGAGCTGCTGTAAAGAAGAGAGAACTGACTTTCTGTCCGGTTTTAGGCAGGGAGAACCAAATCACAGGTCTGGAAGTTGCTGACCATCATAGTAGATCTCCCTCTGTGCCGTCCAAAAGCATCACCCGAGACCTCGTGAGCAATGCAGATCACTGTTTCTCTTTGCTCCAAATGTTGACTTGGTCAGACACACACTGGGCCTTGAAATCTGGGACTTTAACAAGACAAAATGTGCTGGTTCAGACGGTCCATGCACTTAACTTGGACAAATGCTATGGTGATGAATACCTTAACACAGAGTTGTCCAACAAAGGACTAAAGTCCCCAGAGAGATGGGCTCCAAGCAGGCGCTCATGGACAACATGGATTGTCCTAGTCCAAGAGTATGAATCTGCTTTGGGCAAGAGTTCAATCACAGGCCATTTCCTCATTTCTTCAGCTCTCCCAGGCTCCACGACTTAGGTTGGCGCCTGAGTCCACAGATGCACCTAGGAAGGTCTCTGCTGAGCGTAAAATCAGCAGTGTAATGTGGGTGATTTGTGTAGGGCTGAGTTCCTCTGGGGGCATATCCTTGGCTGAAGCTTTCATTGTTCCCTGTCACAGCATGGTTTCCATCAGAGAGCCCACTTACTAGAGCATTTGTCAACATAACTGTCAGTCTCAGCACCCTGAAGCTCCCCCCTCCCTGTGCTGGATCCTCACCACGCACCCTAAAGGAATGAGAACGTTATACCTGCAGAAATGTCTAACAAAATAAATGCCACGGTACAATCGTGGTCCTCTCTGGCATTTTATTTCAGGGCTTTCTCCCTGTAATCAGGTTGGGGAACTGATCTTTGTAGTCAAGTTTCGTTATTTTTGCATTGTTCCTCCTTTCCAACTTAATTCGACAGCTACTACTGATTAGAGAGTAAACTTAATCCCCTTCAGTAGCTGCTGTTAGACTGCGGATGGCCTTTCATGTTGCTGCCAGAGAACTGAAGGAGAAAGAGTTTTAGAGGTCACTCGCTCACCACCGAGGCTTTGCGCAAGCCCCTCTGTAACTTTCCAGCGTCCTCTGACGTCACTGAGTTGCGTCAGCCCCTGCCAATGTCAGCTCTCCAGTGGTAATCCCAGTGGCAGCAAGCAGACCTAGCTTCTCAGGACAGCAGTTTTGAATGGATGCTCCGATGTTCCTGGAAGCTATGGTAACCATCCCAGTACCTGGGACTGTAACTCTAGAGTCCCCCTTATGAGCACATTGTCGCCGCCATCCAAGTCACCTTGTTTTGACAACATACTGTACAGTCACTTTGTCAGTGCCCTGACTTTTATACTGTGCTGTGTGGCTCAGAAAACAAGGACACGAGGGTACAGGCCCCCCCACGCTCCTTTCCATTTCCCCTTATGCACAGCTCAGGGGAGCATTGCCCTCCCATGGGTCTTGCTCCTGCCCCTGGGTTTGCTCCTGCTTTCTCTCCACCAGAAATGTCCTCCTGCCCCAGTTCCAGTTACCTAGATCCTAGATATCTTTCAAAACTGAACCCCAGCCCCAGGGTGGTGAAGCTGCCTCTAGGAGCTACTTCAGCCTGCACTCATCTCTTCTTTTTTGTGACCTTGCTTTGCTGAACTGCGGTGGGGAGCCAAAGGCCTGTCTCTGGCAGAGGACTCCCCCCCACCCCCGTGTGCTGCCTGTAGTTAGCTCCTAGGCCTGTATGTCGCACCTAGGTATGGTAGGAACAACAGGTAGGCAGTTTAAAAAAATGATACTTCAAAAGAAATGAGAATATAATGCATGAACTATGTACACATACTTCTTTGACAACATTGTTGTTCAAGTCTAAGCTGCAGATAAAATTATAAGCCTCCTACTGTGTGATCTTTTTGGTATATTATTTCAACTGTGTTGGCTTTGGATTCCAGAATTCAAATGTTCTTATTAAAACGAACCTCAGTGATTCTCATTTCTGAAGGAGCATCATCCTTATTTTGCTTTTGACTCTCAGTTTTAAAAGTATTGACTTGTAGGCTGGGTCCCTCACAGCAGAACGGCCAGCATGTAGCTTTGGGGTCACGCAGGATCGCAGGTGTGTGCCCACAGAGGCAGCTCTGAGACAGTCCTGGGTACTGTGGTGGAGGAGCCCTGGGTTTCTCGGCAGAAAAAAGAAAGAGCAGGTGGCTGGTTAGAAGAGAGACGGGGAGAAGGAGGGAGATAGGAGGAGGGAGGAGGAGAGAGAGAGAGGGAGAAGGAGAGAGGGACAGAGAGGGAGGAGAGGGAAAGAAAGGGGGAAGGGAGGGAGGGAGAGGTAGGGAGGGAAGGAGAGGGGAAGAGAGGGGGTAGAGAGAGGTAGAGACAGGGAGAAAGAAGGACAGGGAGAAGGAGAAAAGGAACTGTCAGACTTCAGAATCTGTTACTAGATATAGCTTCTCTATTTTTAGATGTGCTTGTTCACCTGTTACTGCGGGTAGATTCACAGGTACTGTTTTCCTTTGGCTATTGGTTTGTTTATACATTTTGTTTTGTCTTTTCTTCGTGAGTGATATTTACCGGAAGGGACTGATCCCTCCTGATCCCTTTGAAGCACCTGACTCGAGTTCTCATGCCCCTTCCAGTGTGACGGAAAGTCTGGCAAATGTGGTTTTACTGAGAGAGTGAGTGAGTTGCACCCCAGAGGCCACGGGATATGGGGCTCAGCAGAGTGGGGATGGGGACCCTCCTGGGTGCAGAAGTGGAAAGCTCTGGATGAAGTCCTAGTGGGGCTTTGCTTTCCTAAGTCCCGAGTTCCTCTGTAAAACATGACAGTCGTGTCTACTTTTAGAATTGGTAGAAGGCTAAGTTAACTACCAAATGTTCGTATTTTCCCTTCTTCAGTTCCTACTTGTAGTTGAACGTCATTAAATGGATTAGCAGCTCTCTAGGACTATGGTTTTAGCAGGGCCTGACCTTTGATTTTTTTTTAATTTTCTTTTCTTGTTTCAAAACTTTTGTTTGTTTATTTCTTTTTATGTCTGGCTCAGCCTGCAGGGCAGGGCTGGTGTAGCATGTGGTGCCGGGGATCGAACTGTGGTCCCTACAGCTGCCCAAGCTTTCCTAAACAGGTGCTTTAGACCACTGAGCCATCCTGCAGGGCCAGGGCCTGACCTTTGTGATGACTCTGACTCTGCTGCTCTAGCACTCTGCCACTGTCACCTGTCACCTTCCTGCTGTCTTTCACAGCCATGGTCACTCTGGGTCATGGGTGGAAACAGTTGAGTGGGACAATTCGGAGGACCCCATTCTGGGCAGCACTTGGGGCTGGCTGTGTCTTCTTTCTGTGGGTAGCAAGCCTCCCTGTGACCTGTACTGGGGTGTCACAGCAGCTGCCCTTGAGATGCTGGCTGTGCCCTTGGCTTCCTGGAAGACGCTGGGATGGAAAATGCAGGGCGGTGGCTCTGTGCCCTCTTTGGAGGACACTGTCAACTTCATGCTGTTTACCAATGAAAGCCGTGCTGCACCCGGATCCGCCTGGTCTGTTTCATCTCCAGAGTTTACAAGTGCGGGCTGTAGGCTGAGTGGCTGGCATTGGAGTCAATGAAAAGTGAGAGAACGAGAGCCCAGCAGGTGCTGCGGAGGACTCGCTGCCCACCTGTGTACTTGGTCTGGCAGGTCCATGTCCCAGGGCCCCAGCAGCGAGCTCAGAATGCACCAAGAGCCTTGCATGTGGTCCCGTTTGCAGAGCCTCACAGTCTGCTGTCTGGCAGTCTCCATCCCAGGCGGCACCTTGGCCAGCTGCGTGCGTGATGTAAGGGGGAGCTGC
>PVJA010007341.1:57068-69113 GCA_004027025.1 Myocastor coypus | reverse complement strand
GAGTGTTCATCTCAGATGCCCATTTCTGGATTGGGTCTTTGAATTTTGGGACCCTGATGGTTTTTAGTTCTTTGTAGATTCTAGATAGAAGACCTTTGTCTGAGTACTTGTTAGTTATAATCTTTTCGAAATTTGTGGGTCGTCTTTTCACTTTGTTAGTGATTTCCTTTGACATGCAGAAACTTCTTAGCCGGAGGAGACCCCAATTGTTGATGCTTTCAAGTGTTAAACGTGCAATTTGATTTCCGTCCATGAATTCTTTACCTACTCTGATGTCTTCAAGATTTCCTCCCACTTTCTCTTCCAGGAGATTTAATGTTTCACTGTTAATATTTAGATATTACAGCCATTAGACAAGAAAGAGAAATAAAATGAATAAGAATAGGTAAAGAAGAAGTAAAACTTTCACTATTTGCAGAGGACATGATAATCTACTTAGAAGACTCAAAGAACTCCACCAAAAAGCTACTGGAATTAATACACAAATTCAGTAACGTATCAGGTTACAAAGTCAACACACAAAAGTCAGTGGCATTCCTCTACACAGATAACAAACACACTGAGAGACAAATTAGAGAAACAGTACCTTTTATGATAGCACTGAAGAAAATGAAATACTTAGGAATCAACCTAACTAAGGAAGTAAGAGACCTTTTCAATCAAAACTATAGTACTCTGAAAAAAAGAGATCTTAGAAGATCTCAGGAAATGGAAAGATATTCCCTGCTCCTGGATAGGAAGAACCAACATTGTGAAGATGGCCATACTCCCTAAATTGTTGTACAGATTTAATGCAATTCCTATCCAAATACCACCCATATACCTCACAGAGCTGGAAAAGTCATTCCAAAAATTTATTTCGAACCAAAAAAGACCCAGAATTACAAAGACAATTCTCGGCAATAAAGGTACGGCAGGAGGCATTACAATTCCTGACCTAAAGTTATACTACAAAGGTACAGTCATAAAATCAGTATGGTATTGGCAAAAGAATAGACCTGAATATCAGTGGAATAGACTAGAGGATGCAGAAGCAAATACAAACACACTCAGCCACCTTATTTTTGACAAAGGGGCCAAACATGTGTACTGGAAGATAGACAGCCTCTTTAACAAATGGTACTGGAAAAATTGGCTCTCTACATGCCGAAAACTAAATCTTGACCCTAGTCTATCACCATGCATGAAAATAAAGTCGAAATGGATTAAAGATCTAAATATTAAAAATGTATTTGTTTTAAACTTCTATGAAATACAATGAAAATATCAAGTAACAAGAGACTTGCATCAAACAAAAGCTCAAATTAAGACGATACGGTAACTATTGAATTATTATATAATTGTCTTTTGGTGAAAAATTGAAACTGAAGCATTGAAATTTTTTTTTCTATAATAAAGTGAAAAATAACAAAAATAAATGGAAATAGAAATAAAAATTTGTAGATGACTTGATGTATAAAGATATTTTAACATGGTGTTATACCCAATGAATGCTGATTCATAAATTTAATGCATTTATTACAGCAGTTTTTTTGGCTTAATTTGCTCAATTTGAATTATCATTGCCATGCTTCTTCTGAAAAGTCATTTTCAAACATAAAATATTTTCATGTGTTGTCAAATATTTTTATCAACAAATGGAATTATTACATCCTTAAATTTTAAGCATGAATGGAGAATTTATATTCATTATTATCAAGCTATAGCCATTACATAGTTAATGTATATAAAACATTTAAGAAAATTTTCATACTCAATATAATACCTTATGGTATACTAAACACTGCATATTTATAAATGGATAAAACATTATTTCTTATTTATTTATAGTGTTATAAAATGAAAGAAACCTAAAAGCTTTCAGTAAGTATTTGCCCATATGTGTTGTTTATAGACACCAAAGATTATAAACTGCTATTTTAAATATCTAAACCTCTACATAAATTCATCAAAGAGGCAAGCTGCAAAGAGAATTATAATTTTTAATCTTACATCTTTCTGTTATATATGTGTGAGAATAAAAATGCAAGTGAAAAATGGATAGACTTTGAACTCCATATGTTAAATGGTTCATAATAAAAGTTATGTGTATAATGAAGAAAACTGTCCATTTAAAATGAGAGATTAGCTTCTATTTATTCCATACTCAAGTTAAGATACATGCTAAGCAATTTAATTTTAAGACTTAAAAGCAGAGATGAGTTCCATGCTGTATTTATTTACCAATTATCTTTCATCACAGTAAAATTGCATGTGGTAAAGTTCAACAAAACTTTGGTGATAACAAAATTTAAAAAGACAGGAAACCAAGAACGAACAAATGAACAAAAAACAATAAACAAAGGAGTAAAGCTAACCAGGGATGCACTTTGTGAAATTCACTTTCATCTGATTTGCTAATATTTTTGTAGTATAAAAGAGTCACAATAAACTTTTGAAAATAATTTTCAACTCAAAATTCAAAGGACAGAACCTATATTTCTCATAAATATGAGCAGTGGATACAAGCATCATGTACAACAGATGGCACAAATACAACATAAACAGAAGAATTAAAATTACATGCAATTTACCTTGATATGTGAAGCAGAGAATTTAGAGTCTTTGTAAAGAAAATGTAGAGAAAATAATCCAGGAATGTGGTGCATGCTTGGACCTTTGTTTCAGTCAGAGCCTGAAACAAAGTATCTCAACCTGAGGCCCAGAGAAAGTCAGAGTTTCCCTACCTGTAAATGGAAGGTCCCTGGTGCAGGTGCAGTGCTAGGTGTTGTGTTTAATCTCTAATACCATATGCATGCACGCATGTACACAGACACACACACACACACACACACACACACACACATACACAATGCATGCATGCACCCGCGCAGAGAAAAAAGTAAATAAAATCATTGATAGCTTCAAGTAGTCTATGTACCAGATTACTCAAAGGAGGAATGTCATATATAAGGGCAAAATGTTACTTATCATTTTATCATTATTCACAGTAGAAATTCAATAACTAAATATTGACTGAAATTGTGAAATGTACTTACATGTTTGGTAGGCTTTTTTATCAGTTTTTTGTAGCACACACTTTTATGAATGGAAACTTTATGTACTTTAGGAAAGTAATTTTTGAAATGTCAGTTTAGCCACCTAAATTTTATATTTTACAAAATTCAAAAACTTATTTTCTGCACATACAATTAGTTCGAAATCAGGTGCATAGATAGATGGAAATGAAACTTTGAAATTTTCTAAAAGTTAAATTTCATATATTTTGAAATTATTACTTACAATTAATAAAATAAATATAATTTCCAGCAAATGATAATCTATAAATCACAATCAGCATGATTCGCATCAAAATAATTTCCATAAACAAATATTTTAGTACTATATCAGAGACATATGAATAGGTAAATGATGATTATTTATTTTTAGGACTTTCTTAATTTTCCACACCATATGTAAACCTTTCCTAGTTGAAACATATTTTTAAAGTTTTATATTAATTACTCTATTCCATAGTTATATTACTACAGTTATATAATTGCATTATCTTGAAAAAATTTGCCTTTAAGAAATTTGTAATTTTTATAGAATAGTATAAGTAAAATACAGTTAGCAAAATTAAATATCTGCTTCATTCAGCTAAATACACCACATCAATTGCTTTTTTATGTGGATATATCATATATAAGTTATTAAATCTGCAGTTAACAAATACCTTAGGTTGTGATATTTATTATGCTTTAACATATTAACACTATATATCTTTTATTCATATCTTGGATTTGATTATTATAGGCTATTATTATAGGCTATTGTAAGTTAAATTATAATAGTTCATTCAATTTAAATATAATTTAATGAAGCCGGGTGTGGTGGCTCACATCTGTAATCCCAGCACTCGGGAGGCTGAGGCAGGAGGATCAGTGCGAGTTCGAGACTAGCCTGGGCTACAAAAATGAGCTCAAGGCTAGCCTGAACTGCATAGCGAGACCCTGTCTCAAAAAGACAAAAATAAATAAATAAATAAATAAATAAATAAATAAATAAATAAAATTTAATGTTTGATATTATGGATGACATGGAGAATATCAGAGCACTTTGAAAATGCCTTCATGGTTATCATGAACCAGCATACACCCATTGAACATTGTAGTAATTGTTACTATTTGGTATTCTTGTCTCATTTAAAACTTTATCATCTTCCTATTCCACACAATTTTCATAGGTTTTAAAAAATTATATATTTATAGGATGAAATGAGGGAACTTTAACTTTTTTATGATGTAAATGTGAACATTGGTATAATTATCATACCTATCAACATAGAGATGAGATAGTTTATGTCAATGTATGCATGCCTTCTTACAGCAACTGAGTGGACTCACTCTTCTCTGGAATTCCCCAGTTCCACCGACAGGAAAGCTTTTGTGAGTATTTTCAGAATGTATTTAGTACAAGTTCTACAGAGTCTACTCCGTCTCATTACATAGATAGGACTCACACTAATTCTGCTGTCGTCAGCCTCCCAAGTGCTAGGATTAAAGCACTTGTCACCACACCCAGGTTCAATTCCCCTTAGGGCCGGGGCCAGCACAGCCACTGCTCTATGCTTAAGTAGGCACTTTAGTCCACTGAGCTATCTGGCTGTCCCTTTCATGAATTTTTTTTTTCTTTTTGAGACAGGGTCTTACTGTGCAGTTCAAGCTAGCTTTGAGCTCACTTTTGTAGCCTAGGCTGGTCTCGAACTCACAACGATCCTCCTGCCTCAGCCTCCCAAGTGCTGGGATTACAGGCGTGAGCCACCACGCCCGGCTCATGAATATTTTTATGTACGACTTTTCTATTCTAAAATGTTGGGTAACAAACTCATGATGTAAATGCCAAGGCAGCATTCTACTAATAAACTGCTTAGCTAAATCCCCAGCCCTTTTTATTTTATTTTTGTGATAGCATCTTGATGATTTCCCAGTGATGTGCTAAAACTTGCGGTCCTCCTACCTCACTCTTCCCAGCAATATATCACAGGGGAGGGACACCATATATTTCAGGACTCTTCTCTCATTGCTGGGACAAATACCAGATGCCCAATATGAAGGAAGAAAAGGTTTATTTACCTCAGTTACTGGAGTTTTCAAATCATACTAGGTTGGCTCCAAGGCAGACTGGCACATGGCAGAGAGCAGCAGTTCATGGTGGCAGAATAACAACAATGGCAACAGAGAGAGTCTGTCTCCCTGTCTCCCTTTTGTTACATTCAGGCTATCAGCCCCAGGTTGGCTGGAGCACTCACACCCATAATCCCAACAGTGCTACAACTTGTAATTCCATTGGCTCACCTCTAATCCCAGTGGATTAGAGTGAGACTTAATCTCAAACTCTGGAAGTCTCCACTCCATGACTGCATGATTCTTTGGTGGGGTGACAACTAGATACATGGCATAACATCATACTTTTTTAGGCAAAATTACTTATATTCCTGCACTGCAAACATATTGTACTTGAGTGGATGTGTCAAATATTTGAATATTTAGTTGAAAAGAAATTGTCACATTTTTGTCTTTTATTATATTTATTTGCACTTATTCTATATTCATTATATAACTGTAACACAATATATATTTATTATATAGTGAATCTTATTTTTATTTTCTGCCAGCATTTTCTATTAGATATCAGGATGCAACAAACTGTAATCAACACAAGTAGTTGTCATTCTTTATTGTACTCACTGTGCTGACCATAGTGTTATTGCCCTATCATTATTTATGTTTGCATTTGCAGATTTATAAAAATATTTTCATAGATTTATTAACTATCAAGTCTTTTCTTAACCTTTTTTGTTATTTCTTTTTGTCTACTTTCTCAACCACAAATTTGACAAATAAAAGCTTTTCATTATTTATTAATATAAATTCATTCGATCGGCTTTTTTGAATTACAAATATTTATACTTAATAATGCAAACTTAGAGTTTTCTCAGTTAATTTTGCTGGAACAAGATACCAAATACCCAAAATTAAGAAAGGAAAGGTTTATTTTGCTTACACTTTAGTGGAGGTTTCAGTCTATACTAGGTTGGTTCCAAAGCAGAGTGGTACAAGAGAGAAGGCAGCCGTTCATGGTGGCAGAAAATAGCAAAGAACAGAGGAAGGAGCAGCAGCTTTTTTTTCTTTTTTTTCTTTTTTTTTTTTTTTTGGTCTTTTTGAGACAGGGTCTCACTATGCAGTTCAGGCTGGCCTTGAGCTCACTTTTGTAACCCAGGCTGGTCTTGAACTCGCACCGATCCTCCTGCCTCAGCCTCCCGAGTGCTGGGATTACATGCGTGAGCCACCACGCCTGGCTAGGAGCAGCAGCTTTAACATCCATCAAGTCTCTCTCCCTTTCTTTTATGCCAACTGCAAAGAACATCATCCCTTCAAGGAAGTGGCAGCACCAGTGAAGATCCGAGGTCCTCCTACGAAGTGGAACACGAAACCCTTTCTGAAGCCCCCTTTACATGTCTTTTTGTGCCAAGTCACTCTAGTGTAGGCCCTGGGTTCCTCAGGGAGGGACCTTCACACTACAGGGAAGGTACTCCATGCTCTTGGGCACAGAGAGGCTGAGCTAACCCAGCCAAGCTTCAGACTCCTCAAGTTAACACAATATATCATCCACCCCAAAAGTCATATTGAAAATATATATTATCATTGGAAGCCACATAAACTGTAAATTAGATTTTCTCAAAGGGACAGTTTAGGGGCTAGGGAGAACCCTGGTCCTGAAAAAAAAAAAAAAAAAAAAAAAAAAAAAAAAAAGAAAAAACAAAGGGACAGTATCTCAAAACTGAGAGCAAGTAAAGCAGTGGGATCAGCTTTTCAAGTCAGCATTTCAAGTCATGCCCTCTGGTATGTTCTGCTCGGCCTTGAAACCAAGTGAGATAGGGACTGAAACCTCCAATAACTGAGTGCTAAATAAAATAAATATTCCCTTCCTTATTTTTGGTTATCATATTTGGTCCCAGCTATAAGAGAAAAGTAACCAAAACAGTTATCCTTCATTATAATGTCAGAATGTTTACTTGTAAAATGAGTATATTGATACTGTTTATATGGATCCTCAAAACATAATTCTATTTATTTCATCTGCTCTAATTCACTGTCTCATTTTCCAGGTTTTTTTTTTGTTTTGTTTTGTTTTTCTGTATGTGTGTATAGGTCTCACAATGCAGCTCAAACTGGTAGTGGTCTCCTGTTTCCAGCCTCCCTGTGCTGGGATTCTAGGCACATGCCACCATGCCTAGACCTCACTGCTGGCTCAGAGCACCTGGGAGGTGGGGCCAATGCAACATGTGGTGCCATAGATCCAACCCTGGCCCTTGCGCTTGGCTAAGCAAATGCTTCATCTGCAGAGCTATCTCATCAGCCCTTCACGATCTCATTTTATCTTTCAGCTGAATGAAACTACAGAGTACTACAAATAACATAATTTGTTGATCCCCAGATAGGGGGAATGAATTTATATAATTAATTATATAACTAATAATTGCTACCCTATTTTCATAATGGATAGTTTTCCTTTAAATATAGGCTATTGTTTTATATTTCAAATTACAATATGCCATTTTTTAAAAGGGCTATATGTTGTATGTTATGTGTCGGTGTAGAATGAAATGATGAAAAGACCTGATGACTGTAGCTTCAGAGGACTCACTGAGGTCTCTCTTCCAGTGAGCCCAGAGGCTTAGAAGTCTCTTCTTTTTATTCAGGACTAAAAAACCAACTAAGGAATGTGCAAGCTCATAACACTTCAAGCGGGGGAGGAGGCAAACGCTGTTGTATGTTGCAAGGGAACAAAGAACAGGCCACTCTCAGGATGAGCTGCTCTCTGCAGCCGTGAGTCCTTGCTTCCTGGGATTCTGTAGCAACAGAAGGCAGCCCTCCTTGGGCTCTGTCCATAGCTCATTGTTGGGGCCCGACGGGATGGCTCAGTGGTCTAAAGCGCCTGCTTAGGAAAGCTTGGATGGCTGCAGGGACCACGGTTCAATCCCCGGCACCACATGCTGCGCCAACCCTGCCCTCGGGGCGGGCTGAGCTGGCCATAAAAATGAGTGAATAAGCAAAGTTTCTGAAACAAGAAAAAAATAATAAATAAAAAACATAGCTCATTGTTTCTAGGGACACCAATTGGTCTTCAGGCTTACCTCTGTGTTACTATACTATAACTTCAATTTTCTTTTTAAATTTTTTGATTGGTCAGCGATTATCATATAAAAAATTGCATTTATTTACAATAGATAAATTTATTACCCTGAAATTTTATGAGTTTGAGAAATTATTAAATATTAATCCACTCAATAAATTACTTTGTTTTTTATCACATGTAGGACAGATTTGAACCAAATAACATTTAAAATGATAAGTGAAATTCTAGTAATATCATTCTTAGTTATATTAATTGAGTTTCTAATTTGTAGAACATTTTTAGGCCAAGAATGTTAATTTACTATGGAACAAACTAAATTCTTGTAAATATAGGGCTCACAGGCAATAAGGTGTCTTAGTTACTCTTCTCTCATTGCCGGCACCTAGAATAGGGGAAGGAAAGGTTTATTTAGCTCACAGTTTGTGGAGGTTTCAGTCCATATTTGGCTGGCCCGAGGCTGAGTAGTACAGGGAAGAAAGCATCCAGTTCGCATCCAATTCATGGCAGTAGAACTACAACAAAATGGCGACAGAGGCAACCGACCAAGCAGGGCATCAGAGAGCAACAGAGAGTAGCAGAGAATAACCGAGTCTGTTGCTTTGTCTCTCCTATATTATATTGAGTCTCTCTGCCTCAAGATATCCACCTCAGACCATACCCATAATTCCAACAATAGTAAAATCATTATCCCAGCAGTACTAAAATACACAATCCCAGGGGATCGTGAGTTCATCTCAAACAGTAGGAGTCTCACCCCATGACTGCATGAGGCTTGTGGGGGCAACTAGACACAAACCATAACATGAGGAAAGCAGAGATAGTGTTTTATGGAGTAAAAAAAAAAAAAAAAAAAGTTAGTGGCAAAAGCTACAGAGAAACAGAGTAAAATGTTCTCGTTTTGCGATCTGACTACATAAAAGTCATAAGAATCATGATGACAGTATATCTCCTTGAGGAAATCTTTCCTGTGAACTCCAAAACTAACTATTTTTAGTACAAATATCTGCTCACTAGAAAGTAAAGTGCTATGTGAATATGTGTGCATATAGGTGTAAGTACTGGGAAGGTAAGAGGCATGGTCTTTCTTTAAAATATCCAGTTAAACCTTACATAAGGAAGTATACTGAAACACGATTAGGGATAATATGAATGACATGGAGCTTTAGTTGATGGATAACAGATCCATGATATCATTTTGTACAAGTCACTCAGATTTAACAAGACTGATGGTAATTAGCACAGAGCCAGAAAGGCAAAGGATCAGGGTTTTTGTTTTTTGGATTTTTCTTTTCTTTTAATCAATGTAATGACCAGTGTTCTATGTGGAAGCATGTATGAGGAATTGAAAGCCCAGAAACATGGATCCTTGTGCTTGTGGAAAAGATATGGCAGGGGATGGAATGGAGTTTCCAATGAAAACAGAATCATGAATCTGAACATTGAAATGATGTGCAGGATAAAACACAGTCACATGTATGTAATTTAAGCAAACACTGTACTTGTATGGTATAAATACTACATACTGTATGACTAAATAATAAAAACAACACAAAATACTTTAAGAAAAAGAAACAATAAATACTGCTATAACGTTTTTAAAGGTTCTTGTTTTGTTTTTATTTTAATTTTTGAGAATGTCTCACTGCATAGCTCAGACTCGCTTTAAGTCACTCCATTCCCAAGGCTGATCTCAAACTTGGAGTAATCCTCCTGTATCACTGCACCCTGGTACACTGCTGTGAACTTATGAACACAGTACCAAAAAGGCTTCCTTTCTAAGAACAAGTGTTTTATATTTCAAGTACATAAATAAATTTGTGGCTCATGTTTGTTTCAGAGGCTGTTAGACATAGCCAAAGACAAATGGTTTTCTACCGTGTATTACATGTCAGACATGGAGCTCATCATTTCGTGTGTAAATGTTATTCATTGATGGCCTAACTTCAACAGACTGTACATTTAAAACCCGCAGTGTTGGGGCTGGGGAGATAGCTCAGTAGAATAAGCGCTTGCCTGGCAAATTCAAGGACCTGAGTTCAATCCCCGGTCCTGAAAAAAAAAAAAAAATAAAATTGTGGGTTGTCTTTTCAGGGGCCTGACAGATGGCTCAGTGGTCTAAAGCGCCTGCTTCAGAAAGCTTGGGCGGCTTCAGGGACCGTAGTTCGATCCCTAGCACCACATGCTGCGCCAGCTGTGCCCTCGGGGCAGGCTGAGCCGGCCATAAAAATGAGTGAATAAACAAACAAAGCTTCTGAAACAAGAGAAAAAATAAATAAAATTAAAAAGAAAATATAAAACCTGCAGTGTTAAAGAAATGGAAGTTGAGTTAAAGGTGATTAGCTAAAGAAAATCACATAGTTATTTTGGTACTAGTGAGAGTCTCTTCTTGAGGCAGAACATTCAGCCTAGTAAGTGAAGTTCAAATAATAGATGAGTAAAAAACAAAACAAACAAACAAAAAACAAGAACAAAAAACAGCAACAACAACAAGAACAGCAACAACAAAAAAAACCCAGATAGTTTATAGGGGTAAATTTATCACAGTCTACATAGTCACCGTTTTTTTCCCAGAAATTTTCCAACTAATTCGTTCCCTCTGAATCTGGATTATCTTCAGGTCTTTCTTATGGCAAAAGTGTAGTACAAGGGACCTTGAACTGCAGAGCTGAGGACTTGAAAAACTGGCACCCAGCTTAATGCCTAAATAAAACAGTGCCCTGTAGGTGCCACACCATGGAGCAGCCAGGACAAATATGAGGGGGGAGAGGAAAAAGATGGGAGGGGAAGGAGAAAGTAGAGGGACATGGGAAGGGAGAGATGGAGGAAGGGAGAGAAAGAAGGAGAGGGAAAGGGAGACAGTGTGGCACAGAGAAGGAAACAGAGACAGAGAAAAGAAGACTGCCAGACTTCCAGGCCACCAGATCGCCAGACAGACAGACAGACAGACAGACAGAGAGGGCCATTTCACCTGACTCAGCTAACACTAGTTTCTAATATAACTCCATGTTTCCTAACAAAGGCATCCAAAAGAAATTGGTAGAGAGACCAAGTGTCTGCTTAGGCAAGCACTGGGGCCTGAGTTTGATTAGAGGCATGACACAGTATATAGGCCCAGTCCCTGGGTACCTTGAACCTGACATCCTGAGCCGGCTACTGAGTCCAGCTGTGGTGGCACACACCTGTAATCCCAGTACTGAGGAGGCTGAGACAGGAGGATCACTAGGAAACGAAGCTGTGTAGCAAGACCCTGTACCAGATACATAAAGAAAATGAAAGGAAAAGTGGCACAGAAAATACTCAACCAATGTGTAATATCATGAGAAGTAACCACTAATATGCGGAGATCTCAGATTGAAGAAATTAGCAAGTATTGATAACTGAAATGATCAAGGGAAGAAATTAAATATATCAGAAGAGAAATGAACACAACCAACATTAGAAAAAGAAAAAAAAATGAAGCATTTATTTTTGAAAGAGAAAATGAAATTAATAAAGATCTAGACAATGTTATCAAAGAAGGAAAGACTCAAATTCATGGATTGAAGAACTGAATGATGAACTTACTGGGTTTTGCAGAAATTCAGTTGATCCTCAATACCTATGTTGAAAATCTTCACTCTCATGAGTTGAAAAACACATAAATGGACAGTCCTAGATGCTTATAAATTACCAGAGCTAATCAAAGAGATATAAAAATTCTGAATAACCCAATATCATTCAATGAAATTGAAAATGTTATTAAAAACTTAACAAAGAAAAATCAGGCATGATAAATAGCTCAGCAGATTAAAGCGCCTGCGAGCAGGCAGAGGAGCTGGGGATTCTATTGTAATTTAGTGCTGAGACAGCAATTAAGACTGGCCT
>PVJA010007341.1:0-56968 GCA_004027025.1 Myocastor coypus | reverse complement strand
GGTAGCTACTATGTCAGCACCAGAAAATTAATAGCAGCCCTATGTACAAACAATGGACTCATTGAAAGAGCAATTAATAAAACCACACCCTTAACAATAGTACACAAAAATAAATTCATAGTAATCAATCTAATGAGGATTTATTATTTTTTTTATTTTTTGCTGGACCAGGTTTCGAACTCATGACCATGCACTTGCCAGGAAGCTACTTGTGCCACAGAGCTATCTCCCCAGCCTCTCTATTGAGAATTTAAAAGCCCTTTATCAAAAAAATACAATGTTCTGAAAAAGGAGATCAAAAAGGATATAAGAAAATTGAAACATGTCCCTTGTTTAAGGATAGGAAAAACGTAACAATGGCTACACTCCAAAACTATTATGCAGATTTAGTGCTAATAACAGAAGAAGTGGAAGAAGATGAGGATGATAAGGGCAAAGCTGGACAACAAAGGCAGGTCAGGAGGCATCATATTTCTGATTTGAAGTTGGATCACAAAGCTACTGTGATAAAATCAGTATGGTACTAGCAATAAAAACAGACCTGAGGATCAGTGGAACAGATGAAGAGGTACAAATACAATGAAATGAACACACGGCTACCTTCTCTTTGATAAAGGTGTAAGATATGTTCACTGAAGAAAGATAGCTTTTTTAATAAATGGTGCTATAAAAAATTGTTACACTATATACTTAAACTTAAAACTAGACACAAGCCTATCACCATGGACCAAAGAAAAATGAAAATGGATCAAGATCTAAATATTAATGTATAAAAACTAAAACTACTGGGAGAAAAGTTAGGTAGAAATTTTAAAGACGCAGGTGTTGACAAGGTTTCATAAACAAAAGGCAGATTTCAGAGGATAAAGCACAAAGAATCAACAACTGGGACTTTATCTTATTAAGGCAGCAAAAGAAATCAACAACAGAGTGAAAAGATCACAGACAGGGTTGGAAAAAATTAGTTTTCTCTCAGGTAAAGGACTCTTACTTGTGACTTATAAGGCACCAAAAAAAAAAAAAAAAACAGACAAACAAACAAACAAAAAAAAAAACAATCAGACTCTCCCCAAATTCAAAGACACCGTCTAAAAATGGACATTTAAGATGAATATATACTTCTTAGAAGAAGAGATACAAATCAAATATAACTATGTGGAAAAATGTGCAGCAATGTTGTTCATTCAAGAAACATAAATTAAAACAAAGCTGAGATTTCATTTCATCCCAGAGAGAATGACTATCATCAAGAAATGAAAAAAATAACAAATACTAGAGGGACTATGGGGAAAAATAAAACTTTATCCACTTTTTATTTTTTTTTGTCTTTTTGAGACAGGGTCTCGCTATGCAGTTGAGGCTGGCCTTGAGCTCACTTTTGTAGCTCAGGCTGGTCTCGAACTCGCACCAATCCTCCTGCCTCAGCCTCCCGAGTGCTGGGATTACAGGCATGCGCCACCACGCCCGGCTTTTATCCACTTTTGATGAGAGTGAAGATTGGTATCAGCACCCTGGATATCAGTATGAAGATTCTTCAAAAAGTTAGGATTAGAAGTCCCACAAGACCTAGCTGTTACAGTTCTGGGTATCTTCCAAGGCAATATATGTGCACCCATATTTGTAGCAGCAAAATTTGATACTGCTCTCCGCGATTGCCCCGTGTGCTTCCTGCCTGCTGCACGCACCTGTTCCTTGCAGTCCACTACCCACTGCTACTCTTAGCTTAGGTCACCCGTGCTCCTGCTTTAGTGTCCACGTACCTCCAAGAAGCTGGGCAAGACCAAACAAGGACTTCTTTCACAGGAGCATTTTAATTCAAATTACTCTGTTAAGTGAAATCCTGTATCAGTTGCAATTTTTTTTGTTTTAATACTATATTGTACTCCCTTTAAAATAATGACATTTTATTATTGATTTTATCCCCATTTTCCTCCTTTCCCCTCCACTTAATCCCTCTACCTCAAGTCCTTATTTACAAAAGCTTTGCTTGCATTTCATCCTTATTTTCTCACATTTCGTATTGTTACTTGAACACTTCATTGGATAATTTTGAATCACATGAGATGAAGCACGGGGCCCTGATACCCCACGGAAATCCTCAACTGCCAAGTCTGGGTCCAGTAATCAAGATGAGTTTCCAACGCATGCAAGCGCACTCCCTGCATCCCATAGAGCCTCTGCCCACCTCTCACAGCATAGGCGCGCCCACGCCGCTGGGCCTTGTGTCCCACTTCAGACGTTATCAACAACTTAAAGCACACTGGCGGATGCAAACAGCTATTGATAATGTTGCACATTTATTTCATTTCACTCCATGTACAGTTGCACTTCTAATAAGAAAGAGTGGAACTAATGAGGCTTGGACAGACAAGGCAGCCAGAACCCTTGAAATATTAGGAGTATTTAATCTGGTGAGATTTTTAGTTAAATGTTAGCATTTCTAACAAAGTGTTTTGTGTAAAGAACTTTATTTGGAAAATTAGAGCAAAGCCTATTGAAAATAGTAAGTCAAAAATTAATTTACTCAAGCCATAAATCTGAGCTAAATTGTATTCTAAGTGACTTTCAGCCTAACTAGTCTTAGAAATACGCTTCCAGCCACATACACCAGTGCAGTCACGGACGGAGTAGCAAGCCGTTTCTCTAGAATGCAAAGTTATGGAAATGCGATGTCATAAAACAAGGCCCTTAAGTCTGCATAAATCATGAATTCTAAATATTAAGCTAAATCGCAGTTCTTATGTTCTGTCACAAGCTGGGCTCTGTCTTACAAAAAAAATATGCCTTCTCCTCTCTTATACACAGAACCTGTCTGAATAAAAATACATGGCTCTTAACTGAGCACGTAATTATATGAAAATGGCTGTCCATCAAGAAATAGTAAGGGGCTATTTTCACAGTAAACAATGGTTTAGTGAATTGAACTTTTGTTATTTTTCGTTTCTATGTGTAAAATTTCATAATTGCTACTCTTCCTATACTTTTAAAAATACACTCAGAACACACTTACATTTTACTGAACTGTAATTAGTTACCCATAAATTTCTTTACATGTAAAATATTTGGATTAAAATAGGTATTTTCTAGAAAGTATCCCATTTGTACTGAGCATTAATATTGCCATTCTTAATTTTCAGAGACTGTTTCGATCGAGGAGAATTCTATAAAGCACCTAAAATGTGTTCATTTTGCCCCATAACAGAAAATATATGTGTTTTTAAAAAAAATTTTTGGACTTATGTGAACAGTTCTTTGCCGAAATTAAAGTAACATGTCTGAGTATTTTGTAAGTTTAATTTCTCACCTGTAGCTTATGTTTCATGGGATTTTTATTATTTCAAGTTGAAAAATAAGAAAAATTTCCTTCTAATCTACTTGACATTGAGAACATATATAGATACATCTAAACCTTGAAGAATTCTAACTCTTTTTAGGAGATTTTCATGATCTGGTCTTTTCTACTTTCCAGATTCAGGAGCTGGCACTGCTTCACATATATTGTAATAATAACTGCATATATAAGTAGAAAACACCTTTACCTTTGTAAATATACTATACACCTTCCTCTTTGTCTAAAAGATTTTCCTTTAGGCAGTGTGAAAGATAAATTTCTTAAGTTACATGCAGTAGTCAAATTTCAGATCAAGGGGAAGTCTCACAATAACCAATGGTCATCAGAGGTAAGAGCAGCATGACTATCAAACTCCAGGGAAATCTTAGGTTAAAGGGAAAAAAATAAGCTTGGTTAATTGACCTTAAAAGTGAGATATTTTGAAATTTTATTCAATCTGTATATGTGCATAGAAATATGACATCTAGAATCCCAATTCTCTTTCTCTTTCTGTCTCTGTCTCTCTGTCTCTCTAACTCTGTCTCTCTTGCTCTGTCTCTCTCTCTTTCTCCCCATCTCTATCATTTTTGTGTTTGAGTACCTCAAATTGCTTTTCTATTTATTTATATATTTACTTGGTACAGGGTCTCACGATGCAGCTTGGACTCATAGTGATTTTCTGTTTTGAGCATGTGGAGCACTGGGGTCACCAGAGTATGACACCATACCTGAACTCAGTGGCTGGCTCAGTGTGCTCAGGGGTGAGGTTATTGCACCGTATGGTGCTGGGGTTTGAACCCTGTTCTTTCTCTTGCCTAAGTAGTGTTTAGTCTGCTGAGCTATCTCACTGGCTCTTCCAATTCTTTATGGTTACCAGATTAAAAACAAATATAATTGAATGAGGATATCATGCACAAAATTAATGAGTTTTTTTCTGAAGGCAGATTACAGAGTAATCTAAAATTTCCTAAGCTCCTTCATAGATGAAGAAAATATTCCACCTTTCTTCAGCTAAACTCAAACTCTATGCTAGCATGCCTTTGACTGTGGGTGGTGGAGTCTTGGAGCCTGGATTGACATGAATCAATTTTAGGGTAACAAATCCAGCTAGTGAACAGACATATTGAAAATTATTTTATTGGTTCCTTTAGTGTGAAAGTAAAGAAAGATAGAGAGTGTGTTTCTATGGCTGAAAATAGGGAAACAGAAGCTGTGCTCAGAGGGAAAATAAAAGTGTTAAATGGCGATAAGCAGATCGGGAAAGCTATGCATGTACATTTTTGACAATGAGATATAGAAGTGGCGATATGTGTCATTACTGAAATATTTACACCATTTGCACTGGAGAGGGGGATGCTATAAAAGCAGCAAGATGTTGCATTCTGTGTACGTTTGTACTGGGCCTGTGCATCCTCACCTTTTTGCATCAACGTTAGGAGGATGGAGACAGGATCAATGAATTGAACTTCTTACACAGTCCAGTGATCATAATCAAGACAGAACAGCCTACATCTTTGGAAATATGCAACCACCAAGTAGCAGGTGGGCTATTTTCTCTCTTTGATCAGGAAGCGCTAGGCTTTGGTGCTGATTGCAATAGACAGTGCTCTGATTTGAGGTTGTTCAACAAACATGTATGTGTTTGACACTTGCTTCTTGGCGTTCTGATATTAAAAGATGGTGATTATCAAGAGAGGAGGGCTGAGGCTTGTTCATGTCACCAGGGAGAGCTGCGATTGGACTGTACACCACCTCTTACACTGAGTTGTTGTAAACCGACGATCTGGGTTCCTCTCTGGCTTTCTTATCTTCTCAGCTTGGGCGGTTTATATTTGCTAATAAGTAAATTATCAATATAAATAGATAAGAACATGATTATTTATGATGTATACCTTGTTATTTTATATAATAGTTACACTCTACACTTGTATAAGTTATCTGTATTCTTTATAAGCAAATAGAAAGTATATAATTACGTATCACTATTGATATCTAAATAGTAATATGTATACACACTTCAATGATGAAGAAGTAGGTATTTGTTTGTGAGTATATTTGCACTGGCCAAAGCTTTTCTGAAGATCGTAACTGATTTATGACGGGCAGAGAGTAATTTTCCCACTAGTGGATACAATAATCATATGAAATTAGGTTTTAAGTAACTACCAAATTTCTACATAACACATAAAATACATGATTGTATTTTAGTAATATAGGATTTTTTTTTTTTTTTTTTGATGAAAGCTGAGGACCTAACACAATGCCACAGCACCTGTCTGGCAAGCACAAGGTTCTGAATTCAATTCCTGGTACAAAAATTAATAATTAATTAAATAAATGGATAAACAATAATGTTATTTCATATATATTCTTAAATCTGATGAGAAAGATGGCAGAGAAGCAAATTTTACATCCATAAATCCAATGAAAGTAAAATAAATTTACTTAGAAACAGACTCACAAAGAATATGTTGATTCTGTGCTTTATTTGTGAAAATTGTTGTCAATTTTGCTATGTTGCTTTCCCCCTTTTGTGTTTCTGGTAAATAAAGGTTTTATTTTTGGTTAATAGATTTGTTCTGATTATTTCTTTTAAAGTTGTGGGGTACTCACATATTAGTGTGAGTATTTTAAATTTATTTCTTGATTTATTGCAGCATTGCACAGATGTGATAACACATTAAAAGTAAGTTACAGATATCTTTAAAATCATTGTCTGAAAAACAGAAAATAGCCTGAAAGCAACGGTTTGAACAGTGACAATTTCATACTTAGTCTTAAAATTTGATCTGAACATTTTAAACATGTCTTTCAAATTTGCTTTGACCTTCAAATCTCCCTGGCTGTTTTCACTGTATGGTTAGGATTCTCAATTTCTTTACCAAATTGATTGCCCGAGTGATCCAAACTAAGCTATTACCACATTCTCATGCAAGTTTAAAAACTGAATCCAGCACACTCCTATTAGTGCTGTGCTAGACACTGTTCTCCTTTGCAAACACCCAAACATCGGGGACACAATTTTCCATTACAAGAGAGACAATAATATAGAATAAGAAAAAGCAATAAAAACTTGTGCACCTGAATGTTATGGCAGAACCGACGAGCACAGAATCACATAAAATTGCTCAGTAACAATGAGAAAATCAGTACACCTTACAATAAAATGAGCTTAGAGATCAGAATCACCACCTATCACAATCGGTACAAAAAGAACTGTTCTTTGAAAAATATTTTCTGTGCTGGCCAAATAGCCCAACAGATAAAGCACCTGAAAGCAAGTGCAAGGTTCAGGTGCTCCAGATGGCACTTGAGACGGTGTGGTGGCAGCTCTTGGGAGGTTATGAAAAGATTATGATTCTGAGCTAGTAGTGAGACCCTGAACACCCTGGACACCCTTCCCTAAAAAATTAAAGAAAGAAAAAGAAAAAGAAAAGAAAAATATTTTCTTTCCTTAAAGGGGCAGGAATGCCAACCAGTCTTAAGGATAATGGAAGTCTGACTGTAGAATTACTGAAACTTTTTTTTTTTTTGTCTTTTTGAGACAGGGTCTCGCTATGCAGTTGAGGCTGGCCTTGAGCTCACTTTTGTAGCCCAGGCTAGTCTCGAACTCGCACCCATCCTCCTGCCTCAGCCTGCCAAGTGCTGGGATTACAGGTGTGAGCCACCACGCCCGGCTACTGAAACTTTTATCTGAACCACAGAATCAAAAATTAAGTCCTACATACTCACACTGGGAAAACTACAAAGAAATAAACATTTGCCTTTGATGAAAATCGAATCAGAATATCACCACAATCTCTGTATGTGGCATTGATAACTGGTAGACAGAAATACAAGTTCCAACATAAAGTGGAAATGAAAAGCAATGCAAGACCTACATAAGTAGGTAAATATATATATATATATATATATATATATATATATATATATATATATTGTTTAATCCCTCATTATTATGGGGCTGAGTAATTCTACAGTATTTAAGTAAATATTCTTAAAATAAATATTGAAATACTATTTTGATAAATTTTCAAATATGTCTCAATACTGCAGTTGTAGTCATGATGTGATAGTTTACACTGGATTATGTCTTCCATCTTGAATGCAAATAGATACAAGGAATTGTTGATGACTTTCAGTTAATGCAGGAAGTAAATCTTTATGCAGCCAATAATACAACCAATAGGTTGACTTTTACTGAAAAAATAAAAATAAAAGCATTTTTCTTGAAAAATCAAAGCATAGAACTAAGTAAATTGGTGCTTTTGGTAAATTATAAATGTAACATAAATTTTAGGAATAAATAGGAAACACTTCAACTTTATTAAAAGTGATAGATCTTTACTCTTACCTACAAGACAGATACTTCTCTTAGAGAAAATGTTGAAAAGAAAGATATAGAGGGCCAGCGAGATAACTCAGTGGGCTAAGATCCTGCTTCGGCAAGAACAGAGAATAGGGTTTGATTCCGGGCCAGCCCCGTCCCCGGGACATGCTGAAATAAGATTGAGACTGGGAGTGGTAGTTCACACATGTGATCTCAGTGCTGGAAAGGATCAGTAGGAGTCGGATCTGGGTACTGAGACCCTGGAGTCCATGTACTAAATATAGATAGATAGATGATAGGTAGATAGATAGATGACAAATCAATATTTTTCTAGGATATATCCCTTCTATCTAGTTACTTCTAAGATGTAAAACCATAGATAATCAAAATTTTTGTTTTTAACCACCTTGTGATCCCTGTCTCTATTTTTAGAAACATATTTAATTTAAACAAAGCAATGTGTCCACTTTTTATGCATTGGAAAAAAAAATCACTAAGCATTTGGAATCAGAAAGATGACATGAGATTTTTCATTGAAGAGTATTTATTTCAGTTGTTTTGCTCATCATCTCTTCCGTGCCAATATATCAGGACAATGTAAGTCAAATACTCCCAATAAAACGTATTTGTCAATAAGGAGAACGCAGAATGCAGTAGCCACATTTCTTTTTTCTAGTTAAAATTTTATTTATTTGTTTATTTGTTTGTTTATTTATTTATTTATTTATTTATTTATTTATTGTTCAGAATTTCAAAACCAGAGAAATTTCACAATGGTTATATTACATATTTTCATCATCGGATCAGTTTGGATTAATAGATATTGGTGTATAAGATTGATCAAACAATTAAACATTAACATTTTCAATAAACATTTTTTTTCTTTTTTCTCCTTTTTTCTTTTTTAACAGTTGACCCACTGCACATTGCCCCCACAATAGTTATACAGAGAACACTGTGTGGGCATGACCCACCTTCCTATTGATGTTGCTAAGGAAAGAAAAGAAAAATTCTTCTCTTTGACTTAAGAGGAAGCAGATGCATACACAGTCCAATGTTCCACAATTACAGTGCAACCATTATGGAAAGCAGTGTGGAGGATCCTTACAAAACTAGAATTGGAAATCCCTTTTAATCCAGCTATCCCCCTACTGGGAATTTTCCCAGAAGAACTGAAAACATCATACCATAGCGATATCTGTGCATCTATGTTTATAGCAGCCCAATTTGTAACAGCCAAATCTTGGAAACAACCAAAATGCCCATCATTTGAAGAATGGTTGAAAAAGATGTGGTATTTTTATACAAAGCAGTAACCAAATTTCAAAGCAATTAACCATGAAAACAAAATAACCAAAGCAAGTCCATTATGCAATCACATTTCCATTCACAGATTATTTATACTGAGGAACGACATCAGATTCTCCATAAGGAAATGAAGATACAGAAAGAGGTATGGATTGATGAAATGTCATATTAGAGGATAACTTTGTTTAATAATGAAGCCTTTCAGAAATGTTCATTAAAAATTGAAATCACTGGGTAAGTTTTCAATAGTATTGCATGTATCAATGACAGCAGAAAATTATCACTTGATGTGATAATTGGGAGAGGAAACATCTTTTGAAGTGTCATTTGTGATGCCATGAACAGTGAAATTGATGGATAGGGAACTAAAAGAATTTTAAAAATTAAATTATGTCAAACCTTGAAAGAGAACAGGAGTTCTTGATACAGGTCAAACTGAAGAGAAATAAGCAAAACTCCCATAAACCTGAAGAGTCCGTAGTGCACCTGTTGACACCAAATAACAATCCGTCTTCATCATACCTGGATATCCTATTGATTATAATTCATTTGTGAAAACTTTTCGTTTTTTAAGCATAATTTAAAGTAATTAAAGAAAACTTAATTACTTATATTCTTTACATTTACTATAAACAGTGTTTGTCCTGAAAAACAAACAAAAAAATGAATTTCATAAAGATCAGAGTATTCACTGGTATATATCTCTTGTTACATCTAAGTCAGAATTTATAGTTCTGCTTTTGCATCTATTCACTGAAATACTCCTTCTGGTAGTAAAATTCCACACATCTATTTTATAAACTTGCTCAACTGGTGCTTAAAATGAAGCAACACTAGGTAATGCTAATTTACATATCACTACTATTGACAGATTTGACTCCAATCATAGATTTTTATTTCTTAGGTAACTATGCCCTTCTGTGTTGTTTAAAGTTTATGACAAAAAAAATAAGACTCGTACATAACAGACAACCAATTCATGTAGGTTATAATTCAAGAATAACAGACTACCAAAGGGTTTCAAAGAGAGAAACAACTCAGTTTCAACAGTTCAGAAAGACCTAATATTTTCTTCTTAAACATTTATTATCATTAAATATTCCTCTATGCATTAAATATAATTCAATAGGATCTCAATATGATGTTTTCAATATTTTATAACTCTTTCCTTTTCTCTGATTTCTTCTCCCTTTGAAGATAAAAGGGGTATTTTAATTAGAATGCAATGGGAATAAATTCAGAATTAGAATATGTTGGTGTTCAATGCGTGCATTTTAATTATAACCCTTTCCTGTTTGTTACAGGATTCAGAGAGAAAAACACATCAGATACCAAATAAGTATTTCTTAGCATATTATATTTAATGATATACTGCGTATAACTTCATTTTTATGGGTCCATGTCTATGTTTTAATTTTATACCCTGTTTGTTATTCTGAATGATGAGAAAGCCAAAAAAATATATAGTATTCTCTTCATTGCCTTTCATGGACTAGAACATTCTGCCAAAGTGTTGGCAGAACACTGGGGGAAAAAAAAAAAACAAAAACACAAAAACAAAAAAACACCTTCTGTTAGAAAAAGTTCCCTGGGAATCATTCTATCAAGGTTTCAAGGATACCCCACGGTAGAAAAAGTCAAACTTCTCTTACATGTGCAAAAACAGATATTTTAGTGCATATACTTTCTGTTATAGGAAATTAAACCTTTAAATCACCTACAGTGAATATTTATATGCAGAAATGTATGATATATATATATTTTTTTTCCACTTTCAAAATGGAGTTTTTGTTATATGTTGTGCTTTATTTTAATTATTTTACATTGACATCCAAATAGCTTTATAGTCTTTAGCTGGGATTTTATTGATAAAAGAACTGACCGACAATTTAAGCAATATTCCTGGGTAGTATTCATCTGCTAGGACAAGTTAAATTGAAGAAGTTTTGGACTCAACCAATTATATAAAATATAAACATATAGAACCAGTTTTGCTGACATGTGCTGAAGATAATATAGGTTTAAGCCTAGGAAGACATAAATAAGACAGATTCTTGCTACCTGATAGAACCAATTTATAAATGATTGTGTTTCTATTTTCATGGTCTGGCTCATTGGCTCTTGTATTGTTTTATATATTTTGACACAGAAACAGCAAATGCTGGTTTCTTGCTATCCAACTTTGGTAACTATTCAGCAGTTGGCTGACATGCAGTATATTTCCACATAAAATGGAGAAAAAAGAAATAAACATTTTTTATATTAAGAGCAAACACTTCAATGAAAGAAAGTTTAGTAAAAGTAGATAAGGAATTATGCTATGTTGTGTTGAAAATTCTTAAAAGGACTTGCTGTTTTCTCTTCACCTTCAAAAGTGACTGAAAGTTTCTATAAGATTTCAGATAATTTCAAAATTTTTACCTTTGTTTGGCTGAACTACCTTGAACCATGTTTTCATGACTACTGTATTTGTACATTTTGTGAGCATATTTCTCTTGAGGGAAAGGAGAAAATATAAAAAATAAATCCTGATTTTTATTTGAAGTGTTCAATTTTGACAATCTGAGATGTGTCTATTTCAAGTAGTATTCCATTTTATGGTGTAGTATCAGAATACTAGATGAACTTTCATTGTCACAATAAATATCTATGTTAATTAAATTGTAAAAGAAATGCCTTAGTTCCCACTTTAAAAGGTTCCAGTGTATGAGTAGGCTGATTTATTTTGCTGGAAACTACACAGGCATCAACTGACTAAGCAAACTGCTCTGTGTCTAGGAGGTACAAGAGGAAGGAGTGGACTAAAGTCCTACGAAGAACTCTGGGCACATGCCCCACGCCACTTAGTTTTCTTTCACAAGGCTCTTCCTCCTGAGACACTCAGTATTTTAATTAGGGCAACATGTTGAGTACAAAGCAATGAAAATACAACTTTGGGGGCGCACTCAAATTCCGGGGTATTGCAGTCAACCAAGAAAACTTTGATTTTCTTTTTTTTTTTTTTTTTTTTTTCCTTGTTTCAGAACTTTTTGTTTGTTTATTTACTTATTTTTCTGGCCGGCTCAGCCTGCCCTGAGGGCAGGGCTGGCGCAGCATTTGGTGCCGGGGATCGAACCGCGGTCTCTGCAGCCGCCGAAGCTTTCCTCAGCAGGCTCTTTAGATGACTGAGCCATCCTGCCGGGCCCCAAACTTTGATTTTCATAAATGCAAAAAAATAATAATAATAATAATAAGAGCCGGGCGTGGTGGCGTACGCCTGTAATCCCAGCACTTGGGAGGCGGAGGCAGGAGGATCGGTGCGAGTTCGAGACCAGCCTGGGCTACAAAAGTGAGCTCAAGGCCAGCCTCAACTGCATAGTGAGACCCTGTCTCAAAAAGACAAAAAAAAAAAAAAATAATAATAATAATAAGGTGAAAGAGCTTGTGAGTCTGTTTTAGTTGCACCTTGAGGAGACACCATAGTAAGCTCGCAGCTTAAAAACAGAGTGGGCTAAGTGGGTTTATAATTCAGCAGTGTCAGACTTTAGATGTTTGGACTGAAGGACACCAGAGAATGCTCAAGGAAAGCTGCTCACATCAGGTAAGACAGGAGGGAGAGAGAGAGAGAGAGAGAGAGGGAGAGAGAGAGAGAGAGAGAGAGAGAGAGAGAGAGAGAGAGAGAGAGAGAGTAAATTAGGAGAAGAACTCAGAAAGGAGGTAGAAGGTAGAACATTCCTGGCCAATCCCAGGGACCTGCCTCTTTCCAACAGCATCTCTCGCTTACACCCCATAAATCCCATCGCCTTCCCAAAGACCCACATGTGATCAGTTAAGGACTTAGGAAAACAACAATATGTAAACTGTAATTCTGACCTACAAAATGAAAAAGTAATTGAGCCCTCTCCCCAAATAGTGACAAAAATAAGATCTTAAATTTTCGTTAGCCAGTGCTATATACCATGTACACATATTTTGAAATGTGAGAGAGAAAACATGAAAGATAGAAACAAAAAGAGCAAAAGAGAAAGAGCAAAAGCCAAGCCAAGAGCCGGGCGTGGTGGCGCACGCCTGTAATCCCAGCACTCGGGAGGCTGAGGTGGGAGGATCAGTGAGAGTTCAGGACCAGCTTGGGCTACAAAACTGAGCTGAAGGCCAACCTGAACTGTACAGCGAGACCCTTTCTCAAAAAGATAAAAAAGAAAAAGCCAAGACTAGGCGTATCCACGCAGAGCAGGGCAGGTGTCTGCAGGAAACATTGTGCTCTCTGAGGTGGACTTCTACAGTCGCTGAATCGTGGGTGGTGGATCCTGAATTAAGGCTATGACAACAGGAATTCTCCTCTGAGTGGTTTGGTATAGCTATGAATAAGTTTCTGGGGAAGGGAAATAACTGCCTTAGTAAGCTTGACATCAACCATATCAAGGAGCAGGTATGGAACCTAAGGGGAAAAGGAAAGAGGGGCTCCCTGATCCTTGCCAGCAAAAACACATGCCGCTGTCACCTGACCATCCCTCTGCCCTACCACCAGGCCTTAGAACCAGCTGACCATGGCCTGATTCCACTCCAAACTGTGAGCTAAAATATACCTTTGCTCTTTAACTTGGAGACATTGGGTATTTTGACCCAGCAAAGTACTAACTAAGACATAACCCTTTTAATATTCTCCCATAATATGTTATGTGTTTGACATAGTGAGAGTATTTCATGAGTTGTTTTCTTTTATTAGAAGAAAAATGCTGTGTTCAGGAATAAAAAATGTATTCTAAGCAAGTGCATTTATTCAAAAAATTATAAATCTACTGTGTTTTCTTATGTGCTAATAAAAATGAATATTTCACAGTAATTATTGTTTCAATTTCAAATGTGGAAAGTCTACCATATAACAGTGGCATAACTAGAAACACTAAAACGAGTAAATTATCTTACAAAATAAGTATATATTTTAATAAGTTTATGCACAGCAATGACTAACAGAGAATGAATAATTCCATGAGGAAGAGAATTATCCTCAAAATATCCTTGCAAATTTGAAGAAAACTGTATTACCTCACTTAAAAGACACAGAGAGAGAGAGACTTTAATATTTTCTTTACAGATTTGAATACTTTATGAACCAGAATTAACTGAGTCAACTACAAGCAAATAACTGGTAAAAATAAACTATTTGGGGACACTGCAGTAACACTCACCTTTCCAGTAATTTTTCAGTATTAACAATAGATATGTTATGGATAATTAGATTTCATACATAAGGTCTATAGCCCAAGTATTTCTGATCTCTTGATAGTTTATTCCTAAGTAAAAGTTTACATAAACTGACATGAAAGCCTTTACACATGGCCTCATGGACAGTCCTTTTCACCCTTCCTCAGCAAGATGCCCTAGGTGAAGGCCAGCTCCAGGAACGCTTGCCTCAAACACATTAATCACAGGTGGAAGCTCTCATTATACAAAAATTTTGAAGAAATGGCCTGGGAATGAACTTGTATCATCTTATTATGACTTACATTTGTGTCATCTTTTGCTTCCTTTCTAAAACCATTGTGTCCCCGGTATGTGACAGAACAGAACCGGGGTGTCTGTGACAATGGGTCACCAGTTAGCATGCACGTTGGACAGCACAAAGGACAATAGGAACTGCAGGCTATCGTTGTAATTTATACCACATAGTCCCCATGTGTAAATTTGTATAGGCACTATCAATATGTACCATTAGCACTTCATTGCCTTTTAAAAATACCTAAAGAACAAAAATATTGTTGTCTTTAATACCTCTAAATTACTACTATGTAGTTCATCAGACAAATCAGGAATTCCTGTAAGGGAAAAATAAAGTAAAATCTAGCTATAACTGTAACTATGTCAGTGAATATTATGTTTTAAATGTTAGCCTTTTGGAAGTGTTTATATTTTGATAGTATTACTGATAAAAATAGTATTTGATAGTATTACTGATTAGATTTGTAGAAAAATCCATTGCTGAAAAAGGAACATGTTGATATTTTAAATGTTGTTTTTATGGAAGATTTCTTCTATTTTGTTAATGATTTTGTTAATGTCTGTGGTTTTCTTAATAAGGAAGTTATGTCACTTTCTTTGCTAAAATTGTTTTTATACAGAGGGGGAGAGAGAGAGAGAGAGAGAGAGAGAGAGAGAGAGAGAGAGAGAGAGAGAGAGAGAGAGAGAGAGAGGCATCGAATAGTACAGGCTGACTTTGATTTCATTATGTGGCCCAAGCTGGCCTCGAACTTGTGGTGATCCTTCTCTCTCCTCTCTCAGCCTCACCAGTGCTGAGATTGCAAGTGTGCATTACCATGGCCAACCACATACTTTAAAAAAAGACAGTTATAATATAAATTAGCCTGTGATATGTTTCTTCGTTAAGTTAATAAGAAAGTGATGACCATTCCTGAATGAAATTCTTTCCAGAAAACTTGAGCTTGGTCTTCTAAAAGCCAAAACTTACCAGAGAAGTTGGTATTTGTCTGAAAATTAGCTAGTAATTCATATTTTTTAATATTAAATACTGCTCTTTCCCTTCTCAGACTTCCCATGCAAATGTGAATAACCTGATTAACACTGAGAATACAATACTTTCTCTAGGAAAATAAGATTTATGACTCTGACGTAGAATCTTGTAGAAGTTTCATAAGTAGCTCAAATCTTGAACTCATCAAGATAATTAATGAGGGGCCAGAGAGACAGCTCCATGACACAAGTGCCTGACTGGCAAGTGCAAGGTCATGAGTTTGAATCCCACAAAAGGAAAAAAAAGAAAAAAAAAGATTACAAATGAATGAATCAGATAAGCTATAAACACTGAAGTAACGAGGATACAGTACCACAAATGTTTATTTAATTTTTTTCTATTTAGGTTCTTCAGGGATGTTCTCTGATTTTGGAACAAAACAGCGTCTATCTTCTTGTAACAACACTTACTCAACAGGGCTATCAAATGAACAATTTGAATGTTAAATATTGAATAAATTTTAACTTTCATGAGAAAGTTCTCATTAATATGTTTCTCAACGTCTTTGCAATGCAAAAACTGAGTGTGCTCCCACCAAACTCTGAGAAGTACAGAAAAAATGAGGATGTACATTTTTGAAAGTATCATTGCTTACTTATTCCTATTAATGAAAGAGTAGAGTGATAAAAAGACAAAGCTGCCAGATAAAAGATATATTTAACGTCATTAACATCAAGATTAGCAACTCAAGACCACTCCCACTTATTTCAAATCTGGAAAATTGATTTTCTATAATTCATTTATGCTAATGATTACAGCTTAGCTTTTGTTGGTGAGAAACGAGGGCATAAAATTTAGAAATCAAATAATAGATATTATTTTTCTTTGTGAGCATTTTCAATCAGAAAGAAAATAATACAGATTCTGACCTTTAAGCTGTCTTTTAAGAAGAAACTATTTTTTTATCTTTTAAAAAATTATTTTAGTGAAAAAAAAATTAATGAAACATTTTCAAAACAGGTTAGTAGGATGATTACAATAATTAATACACTGCATATTTTTGTCTTCATGGTAGTTATTCAGAGGACAAGATGCAGATATAATTTTTTTGTATTATACTTGGATGAGCCTGCCCTGGGGGTGGGGCTTTTACAGCATGAAGTGCTGGGATTGAACAGCAGTCCATGCAGTTGCCTAAGCATTCCTAAGCAGCTGCTTTAGACTGCTGAACCATCTTGCTGGTCCAAACATAGTATCTTGTCTAAAAAATATTAGTATACATCTTTATTCTCAATAAACTAAAAGAAAGTTTTATTTTTATTGTAACTCTCTTGTGTATACTATATATGTATATATATTTTTTTTCACAGCAAAATTGTCCTATAGTTACACTTTTGTAAAGTTAGTGACACATGACACTAGGTTGCTTAGCAACAGATAGCTAAACTTAGCCAGACAGGATATTCATCTCAGAAGTGAGGTAGCTCGTATACTTCAGGCATTGGGCTGTTTCACCTACATATATTTGATCAATTTCTAGCTTGACAGCACCAAACATATCCTCCTTTTCAATTTTGTTTTGTCAAGGTGGATATTCCAATGCAGTGAGCGAAGGATTATTTGGAGAAGTCTTTAAAGGACCCATCAATACTTGAAGATGGTCTAAAGATTGTAGATACTTGAATTCAGCAAAATGCCACAATAAAGTCCAATGGTCCATAATTCCAGTGGGTTATCAGCAGAGCTGGCAATGTCGCAAGTTGTTGAGTTGAGCCTTTTATAGCTCAGCATATTAATATGGCATTACTTTTTATACCTCATGGTTAGGATTTTCTGCTGGATAGTTAAGACTAAGTTAAAGCAAGACCTACATAATTAACAGTGTTAACTTTTTATTTGACAAGGTCAGTCAAATTCCCTCAGGATTTACCCTGAAACCATGTGCAGCATTTTGTAGAACTTTTGTCAGAGTCAGCCAGCTGGATGAGTCATGGCCTTTGCTTGACCCATTTGCACTTTGTGAAAGCCTGAGAGAAATTTGTCTCTCTAGGTGACTCTCCTTAGGCACACTATACATCATCAATCACCTTTCTCTGTGGCCAGATAATCTCCTTGATCATGAAACATGGGACACCACTGAATTATAGGATGGCACAGCAGAGGTTCCATTATGTCCTGAGTCTTCACCTCATTATGTCCTGACCTCGAAGGGCTAAGGCCAAAATGTTGGCTATTCTTGTAGCAGCCCTATTTCTCTGTTGGTTGGTCTGCACACTTTAGTTGTTAAACACCCAGAGGAGTAGCTTAATGTTATTATTACCCTGTAATAGAGATAGTTGAGCTTAACATCCCTATCTGTCTGAATACCAAATGCCTTATATGTAACACAGAACTGCTTTTCCCAACAATCATGGGCATTCTAAAATTTAAATCCCTATACAATAGGAAAAAATCCCAATTATTCATTTTTACAGAAATGTAGAATTAAGCCATATACCAAATTGTAGCAGTACAATCCTATGACATTTCCTTGTCTCAAATTTTCTTTTTTTAAATAGAAACATTTACATCAAAGATATTATAGCAATAATTAATATGACATTGGAAGCAGTACACGTGCAGAAGACAAACATAGCAGGTATTTTATTTATTTATTTATTTATTTATTTATTTATTTTGTCTTTTTGAGACAGGGTCTTGCTATGCAGTTGACGCTGGCCTTGAGCTCACTTTTGTAGCTCAGGCTGGTCTCGAACTCGCACCGATCCTCCTGCCTCAGCCTCCCGAGTGCTAGGATTACAGGCGTGCGCCACCACGCCCGGCTCATAGCAGGTATTTTAAACCTGGTTTTAGTATTACAATTTGCTGCCCTCAGTGTTGTTGCTTAGTTCACAAATATCAGCATACAAAGTTAGTCTGCATGAGAATTCTACTCATTAACTATTATGTTAAAAAAAACCTAATGGAGATTCTTGGATCTTTGCTTTAACCATCGTGTTGATATAAATATATGGTTTTGTTCTTACCATATTTCTTAACTGTTCCCCTTTCTCTTTCTTTGCTGTTTAATCCTTAAGTTCTTGATTTCCATTTGTGTTATACCTTTCAGTTTTCATTTCTTTTTTGAGTTGACTAGGTGGACAATTTGATATTTACACATTTGTGTCTGGTTCATTTCATTTACAAGTATGTCTTCAAGTTGCATTCACTTGTACATGAAAACTTTAAGCATATTTTCTTTATAGCTGAGTAATACTCCATTGTACAAAAAAAAAAAAAAAAACCCATATCTTTTTCATCCATTCCTCAGGTGACAGGCATTTGATTGTTTCCAAGATTTGACTATCACAAATTATGCTGCTATAAAAACATAGATGCCCAAACATCACTATGATATGATGTTTTCAGTTCTTCTAGGAAAATCTCCAGAAGAGAGATAGCTGGATTGAATTGGATTTCCTGTGCTTGTTTTTTGTGGAGTCTCCACACTGATTTGCATAATGATTGCACCAGTCTACATTACCACCAGTAGTGGAGAAGGACTCTTTTTTCCCCCGCAGCCCCTCCAAAATCTGTTGTTGGTTGCTTTCTTTAACATAGCCATTCTTTGTGGAGTGAGATGGTATCTAACTGTTGTTTTAATTTGCATACCACAAATGGCTAGCAATGTGGAGCATTTCTTTATGCATTTATAGGCTTCTTGAATTTCTTTCTCTGAGAAGTGTGTGTTCATCTCAGATGCCCATTTCTGGATTGGGTCTTGGAATATTGGGACCCTATTGGCTTTCAGTTATATATAAATTCTAGACAGAAGATCTTTTTCTGAGTGTTTGTGAGTTAAGATTTTTTTTTTAATTTTTGCATTGTCCTTTCACTCTTTTGCTAATTTTTTGATGCTCAAAAAACTATTCAATAAGAGGAAGCTGCACTCAAATGTGGGGCCAGACCTTAAGACAAAAGATTAAACAAGCACAGTCACGTATCTACCTAGGGAAAGACATCAGGGATTGATATTTTAAATAGTTATCAAGCACCTTCAAAAAGCCAGGAAGAGTCACTAACTCTACCCCCTATAGGAAGCAGCACTGTTCTGTACACATGTCCACTTCGTCATTTCCCCATTCAGTCCTGATTTAAGCAATTTTGCCTAACAATGATGCTTGTAATCTTGGTGGACCATAGTTTTGCTCCATCTCATGCCCACCTTGCAAGTTCCCTTGGTTCTCACCTCAGATGTGCCTCATTTCCTGGATTTTCTCTACAGAAATCCCTGGAAAGGACAGGTTTCTTCACAACACAGTTGGGTCCCCTCTGTCCCTCTCTCAGGACAGAAGCATTTTTTCCTCTATAAAAACATTCTTATCTTAACTTCCATTGTTCCTAAACTCATCTTTCAGGTTTAGAGAATATGAACTCATTGCACATATCTTTCAGGATGAGAGATTCTTTTCCCTTTATTAGAAGCAAGGGAAGAAAAAGGAAGGAAGGAAGGAAGGTTGAAGGAATGAAGAAAACAAGCTCTGAACTTCAAAATTACAATTAAAAAGGAACATTTTCTCCATTTCTAATTTTAAAAATTGAGTCATGTATTAAGAAATACTTCCAACGTTGCAAATAGCCTGAAAGAAGTTGGAGTTTGGGGTTAAATGTCCCTGAACACCACCAGTCCCTGCTTTGTACCCTCTACTTTCACCCCTACTCTCACTCTTTAACCCATCCTGGCCCAGAAGGAGCTGAAGTCCAAGGCCACAAAGCCACACATCTGCTGGGCAAGGGCTGTAGCGTCCAGCCTCCGAGCTACATGCTCAAGCTCACAGCAGACACTGTCTAATGTGTGGTGTTAGGACGATGCCATAGTGAACAGAAAGAAAACAACATGGAATGTGAGGTACCCCCTATTCTAGTTACTTTTTAGAATTTTATTATTATTATTATTACTATTATTATTATTATTATTATTATTATTATTATTATGTTTTCACGAATTCATTACAAAATCTCACTATGAGGACTCATAGTGATCTTCCTGTTTTCAGTCTCCCCAGCGCTGGGGTTACAGGCATGCACCACTATCCAAAGTCTCCAAGGCAGATCAGCATAACTGTGGGTGGGGCCAGCATAGTACGTGGTGCAGGGGATCGAACCCTGGTCCCTGTGGTTGCCTAAGCAGGCACTTAGTTCACTGAACTATGTCACAGAGCCTGAGACTTTATTGATTAAGGAGCTTTCTAATTTGCTGAGGCAAGTACAATGAATTTCACAAAATTATTTCTATGTCAGTTTGTTTACTCAGAAAACAAAGCATTGACATGAGATTAATTCTAGATCATTGCTGACTTTATGTTGTTGTGAAACTATAACATAAGGCTCCCAGGATGCCTTGCAAAAGTTACTACTACTTCTTAAAGAATTAGGTAGCAAGAAGTCTGTCTTTTGCAACATTTATTCTGACACAGTTTTTTCCTTAGAATTACTTTAATGGTTAGCAAGATGATCTCATAGCAATAAATTAATTCTCTTTCCTAAGTAATGATCAAAGTTATAGTAACTTAAATGAATTAAGCAGCTTGGAGAAGTTAAATGGCAAATAAAAAAGATTAATAAAATGATTCACAGACATTTATTGTTCTTTACAGGGGTTACACTGACTGACACATAAGTGTGTGTAAGTATACTTCTTCTCTAAACTCCTGCAAAAATACCTTTTGCCTTTCTCTCCCAGGCAGCAGAGCAAAGATTATATCTAAGTGCCACATTTTCACATATTTGAAAGCATCTCTTTTCCTCATAAAATTGCAACTGCTCTGGCTGGCAACTGCAATGTTGCTAGAATTTTCCTTAATAGAGAGGCCTGGTAGGTAACGAGAGTGAAAAATCTACAGTGATTTTCACATTCGGAAAGTGGATCCAGCCTGGGGTTCAGAGTCAGAAGCTGAAAACTGGAACTTCTCTTAATAGGCCAAAAGAAACAAGTAAACGGCACCATGACTCACAGCAGAGCTAGTAAGCATATGCAATTTAAAATGAAATTTTAAGAACAGAAGAAATAATGTTATCTCCTTTTCTTCCCCCTGCTTTCTACCACCTGCCTATTTGCATTAGAGGCTTGGTCAGGAACACGAACATCCGGGCATGGATTTCCACTGTCTTCTCTAGGAGTGCTGTGGTGCTCGGGTTGAGCCGAGTCCTCACACAGAATTACTACTGTGCCCAGGAACAAATAATGCTGCGGTGTCACAGCTTAAATAAAACGTGTCTGTTTGGCTTTTTGGAATTTCATGTTCTGCAAACCCCCAAGGAAAAACAAAATGTAGTGTAGAGACTGGTACAAAATCTTATTAGGTGGCGAATCATCATTTTTGGGACCAAATTAATTTCATGTAATTTGGACCCAGACACCTCAAAGGTAAATGGTGGACAACTTGAGCCCTTTGTAGTGTGAGCAATTTTATTGTGCTTCCTGATGTCTCACAGTCGGTGGAAGTGGCACAGGGGAGAGATAGAAGTAAAAAAAAAAATAGAAATGAGAAAGCGAGACAGAGAGAGAGAGAGAGAGAGAGAGAGAGAGAATGACAGAATGAGTGGAAGGGAGGGAGGGGAAGGAAGGAGTAAGGCAGGGTGATGGAGAGACAGAGACAGAGAGAAAGAGAGACAGAGACAGGGAGAACACAAGTGCTAGAGAACAAGTCTCAGTTGTATACTAGGTACGGAGCTCAGTGATGCTGACAATCTACCCTAAAGTTTTCATGACTCTGAAAGACAAGTGGCAGAGTTTTCGTCCCACAGAAAAGAGTATGTCTGGACTAAAACAGTGAATTAAAAAAATTCCTGTTGAAATTTTTTCCTTTTCCTCCAATAGATAATTCATAAAGCTTCAAACAAAAATGAAGGTTATTTTGGAGTAATATATAGAACTAAAAGAAGTTCGATAGAGGAAAATAGAGAATGGCTTCTTATCTATTTTTTTAAAATATCAGTCTATAGTGGTAAGCAAAAAAAAAAAATTAAATTCTCAATTAAACCTAAAATTTAATAAATTTTAATAGTTATTTGCATTTTTCTCCACTTATGAGTATGAGAAAAAGCTACATGGAGAAATAAGTAAAACTAAAACAGAACATATATCAACAGATATGATTTAAGTTTATCGAATGAAATGCTGAAATAATTTAAAATACAAGGAAATTACTTCTACGAGTGATCTATGCATCTGTAAACACTTGGTCCAAATATTTATATTGAAATATTTACAAAAGTTGAAGAAACCGGGCGTGGTGGCTCACGCCTATAATCCCAGCACTTGGGAGGCTGAGGCAGGAGGATTGGTGCAAGTTCGAGACCAGCCTGGGCTACAAAAGTGAGCGCAGGACCAGCCTCAACTGCATAGCGAGACCCTGTCTCAAAAACACACACACACACACACAAAAAAAAAAAAGTTGAAGAAAAATTGTGCACTCTTTCACTCAAGTATTTCCTCATTTTCTGTATTTTTCTTTAAAGGAAACAGAAATTTGTCCTAAGAGACACATTGTTGTGAAACTATACTTGAGTGTGAATTAGAGGGCATTCTTGGATACTACGGGAATAGTTAAACTTATGCAAGATAAAAACACACAATTGTAGCACTGGCCAAATAACTTAGCAGACCTGCACTGCCAGCCCCACCCCTGGGGGCTCACTGAGCCAGCATTTGAGACTGGGCATGGTGGCGCATCCCTTAGGGGGCTGTAAGCAAAATACATCCTAAAATCCAAAAAAAAAAAAGAAGAATCTATGTATGCATACTACAAGATAGTGTATATCTTCCAAACAACAATTAAATTGTGAATATAGAAGGAAAATATCTCAACACATAAATGATAATTTCACATAATTATGGGATATAATTAGGGACTTGAATAAAATATTAACTTAATAAGAAGAATAATTAGAAGAGATAAAAAGGGGGAAGATAAGAAAAACTACATGGTAGACCATAACAGACTACAATTCTTGAGTAATACCACAGTAAGCCTATCAGATAGAAAAAGTCTAAGATAATAAATATTATCCATACGACAAAGAAAAAATTGCAACATAAACATAGTTATTGCTTACACTAGCAAATCAAGTAACAGAGCCAATGTATATAAAAATAAACTTTGGACTAATTTCCAGGATATTAAAAAATATTTGAGGTTATATGAACACTTTCAAGTTTCAGAATGAAGAAATGTGCGCTAATTAACCTCTTGAATTTTAAGGATTACAGATTAATTCCTCACCTTCATAGTCTATAGGAACAGGCAAAAAATGCATAAGGAAGATGTTATGGTAATTGGATTTTGACTTTACTTAACATTTCTAAACACTGTAAAATAAAAGCGATTTTAATGATCTACCGTTGTCTAAAGCTTGTAACATAGGCCACATGTCTGACTAAATCGCACATTTAATCACAATGGTTTTTTTTTCTTTTTTCTTTGTTTTTCCTTTTTTTTTTTGTTTTTGTCTTTTTGAGACAGGGTCTTGCTATGCAGTTCAGGCTGGCCTTGGGCTCACTTTTCTGGTCCAGGCTGGTCTCGAACTCACACCATTCCTCCTGCCTCAGCCTCCCAAGTGCTGGGATTACAGGCGTGCGCCACCACGCCAGGCCCCACAATGGCTTTTAAAAGCAATAAACATTTTCTTAAATACTTTCTTTTATTAGATAGTACCATATAAATCACTCCATATAAATGATTCTAAGTGAAACTACTGCTTACAAAGAATAAATTACAATTTTTCAGAAAGGAAAAACGTTTGATCCCTGGGCCTGTTGCGGCAGCCCTGCCCTGTTGCATACTTAGAGGGCAATTGAGACTGGCTGGGGTGGCACGCGCCTGTGATTCCTACTCTTGCGAAGCTGTAAACAGGCAGATCACTATATGTCTGATGTAATAATAAGACCATGAACACCCTGTAGCGCTTTCCCTAAAAAATACAAAAAACAGAAGAAAGGAAAAGCAATTATGAGAATTCAATTCATTGGAAAATAATGTTCCTACTGAAAATTTTGTGCTGTTTATAAAGTTTAAATTATGTCACTTTAAAATATTGAAGTGATGTATTTAGGCAGATGTTACAGAGTGCTGGAGAATAAAATAATTGCTAATATTATAACTTTGCTTACTAAAGACTCAAACAGCTAAAAATAGAAATATGTATGGAAAACCATGATCGTACAGTGAACTTAAGTTTCTCTAAAAATAAAGTTCAGTGATGAAATGCAAAGAGCAAAACTGAAAACATTATTAATGGGCATTACAATCTTTGGAAATTATAAAGGAAAGTTCATGGCATACAAGGGACTATCCAAATAACTTCAGTGTGTTTGTTTTAGGAAGTGTGGTTAGACAGGGTGAATACTATAATACTAGGAGGTCTTAAAATATTATTGAAGGATTTGTATAATTTCTTAAGTATGAGAAAGAGTGAGCAAAACATACTAATTAGAATTTTTACACTTCAGAAGTATACTGAATTACATCACATGTCTGAAGATTTCTGTGCCGTCTAACGGTGACATCACCACGGTGATCACTTCCACCTCTTTGCGTTGTCTGTACCTAGTGGATTAATCACCAGCTGTAACAGCAGCATAGGCAGCAACATAATACCCAAATGATCTAAGAGATCTGGCGCATCGTCCCTTTTAAGTACCAGAACCAGAGAAATAAAGAATAAATGCTCCTGACAGTGAGGAAGGGGTTCAGACATGTGGGCCATTAAGAGAAAAAATACTGTGTAAGAATCCATGAGGAAAAACTAAAGAAAGTTATAGTTACTTGTGTATTTTTTATTTCGACTATGAATTTTACATCCTGTGTTTTATTATCTGGAGTAGGACAAGACATATGAAATTATTTACACTGTTTCCTTTTGTTTTTTAAATATTTCTATAAAATGTAGATGCACAAGATTTTCATTTAAAAATCTAGCAACTTCTAGGACACCTTTTCTTGCAGCTGGAACTTACTCCCTGTCGGTGACACACTTTCTCCTTGGTACTGAGGTCTCATCGCGAGCTCCTCTTTGCACCGCGCATTCTCTCTGTAAACAGCCTCTCTGCAGTTCTATTTTCCTCCTCAGCCATTACCATTACCTCTTTCCATATTGATTTTCTCATATATATTATTTTTATTATTACCATTATTTGTTTCGGCTGCAGAGGACAGCATACTTAGGAAAGGAGTTCACATATATTTTTGTCCTTAATTGTGCTCCTGTGAACTCACGTACAAACATTGTCAGCAACATAACTTTAGAACAGAAAATAGTTACATTGCTTTCAATAAGTTTATATTTGTATCCCTAAACTGGTGGGCTAGGTCATTCTGTGTGTGTTGCACCAAGCAGTTTATTTTAACACATTGAGTAATAATACTAATAAGGACTATAACAATAATAACCACAGATGAGACAGCTTTGGGGGGAACAGAAAAACGCAGGAAAAGAAACGCAAAGGGGCAACACTCACATTTCCCTTTATTAGCAATTAAAAATCATTTGGAAAGAGAACAAAGCTAAGGAAGTTAGTATTAGAGTGCTGATGTGCAATCCAGTTGCATCAAGTATTGCTTGCAATGCCTGCACAAGGACGTTTTTCTTGGTATTTAACTAGCACACTGGTGGGCATGCTTTTCTTTGTATACTGATGTTTGAAAAGTGTAACTTTACATTTGTTTTACATTAAACTCATATGAAACATTAGGCTAGTATGCATGTTTAAAATAAGGATCTATAATTAACTAAATAAGGATCTAATCTAATAAATGTTTAAAGATATCAAGGAACAGTATAGATTCTTAGAAATATGGCAATTTCTATATGAATATTGTCATTTAGAAATGTTATGTTGAGAAACACTACTTTAACCTGAAACCTACTCACGGAGTACTGAATAAAAGAAGAATAATGTTAAGAACGAGTTGACCGGCCTGAGGATGCAGCTTAGAAGCAGTGCGCCTGCCTCGGAACTGCAGGGTCTTGAGTTTGATTCCTGGTACAAAAAAAAAAAAAAGGAATTTGAGATTACATGTTTACGGTGTTATTTATCATACTTTTATTTAATATTCTCAGTAAATGTCAGCTGGTCCATTATTTCACATAAGATGCAAGCAAGGTAAGTCATAAATATTTATAAAAAGTAAATATCTGTTTTCATCCTGTTCATTGGAAAAAATCTTATATTGTTATTTGAATATTTTGCTTTCATACTCCTTTTTTCTTTGAGAATGGCTATGATAAATACTGCTAAGTCCTATCACGTATTTCATTTTGTTGTTTTGGGGTGCAAATGGTAGGAAACCAGACTGCAACACTAAGCTCATACATCAACCTTTTCACTAAAGTTTGCAGCTTTGAGACATTCATTTAGACCTCACAGAGTGTACAAACTGGTCAGTGTGTACTTGAACTTACAATCCTATTGGTTTAACATCCTAAAAAGCTGTGTTTATGTATGCCACCATGCCTGGCATGTCCAGTCTCACAGATGGCAATGATGCTGAACGTGAAGGGTCCACAGACATGCTGCAGGATTACTGTAGCTGTCCACATGCTATTCCTTTTTTATTAATTTTAATGAGAAAGAAATCACAATGAAACACATTCAAAACATGTTAGTAGGACAGCCACAATCATTAATACAATGCACATTGTTGTCTTCCTTTTAGCTGTTCTGAGTACAAGATGCAGACGTGATAACTTATCCAAACACTAGTAGTGCAAACCGGGCGTGGTGGCTCACGCCTGTAATCCCAGCACTTGGGAGGCTGAGGCAGGAGGATTGGTGCGAGTTCGAGACCAGCCTGGGCTACAAAAGTGAGCGCAGGACCAGCCTCAACTGCATAGCGAGACCCTGTCTCAAAAAGACAAAAAAAACAAAAACAAACAAACAAAAAAAAACACTAGTAGTGCAAATATTTCTTCTCACTGAAGTAAGAGAAAGTAGTTGTATGTATAGACCAGTTCTGCTGATAACCCACTACTATTGTACTAAACATATGTTCTTTTTCTGTTACCTGGTAGATCAAGATGTGCTGGTCCCTGTTTTTTAAAATCTTTGTTGTTGTTGTTGTTGTTGTTTTATGCTATTCTATGTCTACTTTAAATTGTCAATTTGTTCATGATGTATAACGTCAGATAGAATGAGTGCAAGGCCTCTTTAACGTTGCATAGTTACAAAACCTTATGCGAGATTCTTGATTTTTATGGTTTTGATCTTCCTTTCTATTACCAAAAGGTGGACATTTTAAGGTATTTATTTATGCTATCCTTCTATTTCTCCAACTTCAAATTAAAATATTTTATTATACTTCTATGATTCAATTAAGCAAAGGATCAATCTTACGAATTACTTGGAAGTTTCTCAACTTTCTTTATAGTCAAAGGCAGATTTCATGCATTTATCTATCAACGCTGCCCAAGAGACTGCTAAGATTATTGCACTGACAAAGATGGTGAGGATATAATTTATTTCAGGCTTAGTAGCAAAAAACATAGTGAATCATGCATGAGTGATGTCCAAGAGCCTGGGAGAGCTATGTATTTCCTAGGCTCATAAGTCATCAATCATGGGCTTACTCAGGGTCACATAGATAGCCCACTGATATCACCAGCAGCCATCTGGTGATATCACTGTGACAAAACCAAAATAAATGGCAATAGGGCTATAGCCAGAAGCCTTGGATTCAAGAAACAATATAACTCTTAATAGCTTTTTCATTTTAGATATATTTTAGTTCTTATTCCTTTTTCTTCTCTTTCTGGATTTCCAAACTTGTACAAAAAGTACTCCCAACCCTGCTACAAGACCATAATAAATATCATAGTTTATTTTAAAGCACTGCATTTTATTCAGTTTCTTCTTTGTGGAAACAAAATACTCCAAAACTCACAACTGAAAGGAGATGTTTATTTTAGCTCATAGTTCCAAAATTCCAGTCCATGGACCACTTGGCTCAAATGCAGTAATGGCCTGGTGGAAGGGCCTGTGGTAGAGGAAATCTGGTCCTGTTATGGCTTTCAGTGAGGGAAGTGTGGAGCTGGGGAGAGAGTCAGAGCCCTAGGTTCACACCCACATGACTTGGCATTTCCCATCACCCCCTGCCTCAGCACACACTCAGTGATCCTGGACTCATTATTCATTCATTCCTCAGCTTATGAGGGCATGAGAGTTTTGGGTGCATTCTTGATCTAAACCATAACATAGAATGATGATTAAACTATGTTATTTTAATATTATATATTCATTAATACATGGATTATATTTAAATATTCCTATTGGGTTTAATATGAGATATAATAAATTTGAACTAATATTTTTTCTGATGGATAAGTGCAGACTATTTCAGAAAATTAAAAATTCCTTGCTTTATTTCTTTAAAATCATTTCTCCTAAAATTGTTTTAGCTTTTTAATGAAAATTAGTATGCATTAAGATGAGCAGGAAAAGAAATCCTTTATTCTCTACCTAAATCATGACAATGATGATCATAGTTACTGTTAAGTAGATAAGTCATATATTTGGGTCAGATGCTTTCACTTCACATTTGAATGCCATTGGTAATATAATTGGTGAGTTTTTCTTTATTCTTTTGATTGAATATCAAAAGCTTTTCATTTCCTTTCATTTTTAGGAAATTGATTTTCAAGCTTCTTGACTTCTTGACTACGAAAATCAAATGTGTTCTTTATGAGAAAATCTATGTCCAATATTTCCACCCTCTTATCCCAAGAATATGCTTTAATTATCTTGTTGAAAAACAATGTCAAGTTGTGTCAACAGAATATTTATATTTAAACGTATAATGATTACAATCTAGAGTTTGCTCTTCCATAGGTAATGTTTGTCCTACTGTATATAGAACTGATGTGCTCTTTTTTCTCCTTTAGAGCCAACTTATTAATAACTTACAATTTCATATATGTCTTTTTCAGCCAGTTATTTCCATATTTAGTACCACTTATTTAATCTCCGAATCACAGCCATTTCTTGGCCAATTGCAGTGTATTCCTACCTGGTTTGTCAGAATTCTCTCCTGCCACTTTTCTAACCAGTTTTCCAGGGACGTAATGTATGCCATCTAAATAAGTGAGTTTGACATTGGCTTACACCTCCACTAAAAATGGGATTTCCTGGTCCCTCTTTGTTTTACTATCTTTGCCAAATTTCCAACTCCTGTGTTTCCTTTCCTCTAATAATTTGTTTACTTCAGTTAATTCTTCACTCTTTTCCAAATACAGTGACATTTTATATGGATTCACCCGCATTTGAATAGTTTTTCTTTATAACTTATTAAGTTAAATTTTTGGATGGTCCTGTTTCCTCAGATATATTTACAACATAAATATTTTTTCTCTACAATGTAAGTTCCCCTAGAACTACAGTCTTAACTTTTTTTTTTCTTTCTGGCTGGCTCTGCCCAACCTGGGAGTGGGGTTGGCATGGAATATAGTGCTGAGAACCAAACCCTGGAGCCCAAATGCTTGCCTAAGTATGCCTAAGCAGTGCTTTAGACTGCTGAGCTGTCTCGCGGGCCCCTATTATTAGTATTTTCAATGTTCATGTTTTGCATTAGTACCTACAAATATACTTTTATTGTCTAACCATCCTTTCAGATATACATTGTGTATATATATATATACATGTATATATATATATATAGATATATATAGATATATATATGTAGACATATATATATATATAGTTTTACTTAATCCAAAAAATAAACATACATTTAATCAGCATTATTTCATTCATATTTTAAACGTGACGATGTGAAGGCTCAAAGAAGTAAAGTGCTGTTTTCTTTGGAAAACCTGGAATTGGCAGTAAGACTCAGGGTTTTCTTAGTGAAGCTGCCTGGATTCACACCTCATGCAGTGTGCATATTTTTAAAGCATGGGCTTAGTGGCTTGCTTCTTGAATTCTACGAACAGCCATGGCATAATGGAATAAATGTGTGCTCAGACTCAGATATGGAGAAACAGAATCTCACCTAATTTATTCCAGATATGATTACAGTTGAAAGATTCCAAACATAGACTCTTATTTTGGTAGAAGAAATTATTTGATAGCTTTTTGAAATCTATAGTGTAGACAAACACAGAGAATGTCATTGTATTTACATATATTATGTTGCAAGTAACACTCTTCTTGAACTTTGGCTAAAAACTGCAAGTAAATATTTGAAAACTTTCTTACATGGTGAGTAATATTCAAATGTTTAAAATGGGATTTTGATCATGTTTTCTCAGCATCTTAATTCAGATCAAACTTCAACTTCATAATTCACTTGGTGTAGGAAAGGTTGATGAGGCTCCATTCTATTTAACTTGATATTTTTGTTTATTTTTCTCGCTACAGAGTACACTGAGAAGGTGACAAGAGCTGGATTCTGTATTTCCATTAAAAATATACATATATATTTCTTTCAGGGTATTTAGTTTAAAGAAGCAGAACTAATTGTGCAGTTTAGTAAATATATGAACCAAGAGTGGTAAGCTGTCCATGGCAAACTTCAGGATCTCTGTGATTTAGCCATGTGATTATTGAAAGGATATGTTGTCTCCACTTTTGCGATCATAAAGTCTTAGAGGTTTCCCTGTGGACTCTAAAAGTAGAGTGCTATAAGCAGTTGGACACGTTTGCTTGATTAGATGTTACTGATGAGAATGAGTGGGGAAAGAAGTTAGCAGCATGGAATAGATCATGAGGGTTCTTGATGTTATCTCAACAATAGTTTATTTATTTATTTTTTTAATGAAGGACAAGGGATCTAAAAGATCTAGCAGAAGCCTGGCAAGCTTATATTGGTCCTGTAATAAAATATTCTTAGGGAAGATTGTGAAGAGAGTTAAGAACCTGGAAGAATCTTGTCAGATGGAAAACAATTAGAAGGCTAGTTGGGTAAATCAGAAATTATGAGATCTCTATGACTGTTTCATTACATCTGAAAAACATGGAGGAATCAGTAAGATATAATATTCTAAAAATGGATGATGATCAATGGAGGAACTAAAACCAAAATTGGAACTTTGGCAATTTAGAGAATGAGCTGTAATATATACTTGGCTCAGTTCTACTGTCCCATAGCAATTTCGCTGGAATTTATAAATTCTTTATCTATCTATCTATCTATCTATCTATCTATCTATCTATCTATCTATCATCTATCTATCTATCTATTTATCTATCATCTATCTACTTATTTATTTTGTATTTTAGGGAAGTGTTTACAAGGTGTTCAGGTTCTCACTACTAGATCAGACTTCTAGTGATCCGTCTGTTGACAGCCTCGTAAGAGTTACAGTTACAGGTGCTCAACATCACACACAGTCTCAATTACTGTTTCAGGATGCTCAGAGGACAGGGCCAGCACTGCAGAGCCATAATTGGACCTCCAACCCCTGCACGTGTTTGCAGGCTTCTTAATCTACTGAGCAATTTGGCTGGCCCTGGAATTTGTACATTAAAGGATGTTCATTTCGTGTTGTATACTATAGCTCATTTAATTTCTTAAAAAAACCTGAAGTAAAACATTAATATGATTTCAGTTCTCATAGTATTTATCTTTGATAAACTTTTCTTTCATATATTCATAAGGAACAAACGTATTATTGAAGAAAATAGTGACATTTTAAACATATTTAACCAAGTATTGAAGTGTTGTTGAGAATGATAATGATATTCAGATTCAAGTTGTTTTCTTTTGTCCTCTTCATCTTTTGTAATTTTTCATTTTTGTTATGTTTTTCTTTCTTTCAGATGGTTAGCCTCTTTTGCATAAGCTTTTATGCAAAAATAAAACAATTTTTGTTCTCTATCTGAAATGTTCCAAATTTATTGTTATGTCCCAAAAGGTGTTGTAACATACTTGCTTTTGTCTTTGCTCAAGCTCAGACTTGCACATTATTATCAACTTCAAATTAAATTTTATAAATTGTTCCTAACATTAAACAAACAAAAAATAAAACAGTTGATATATTTCACTAATAGCCAAACCAAAAGAAAAATAACTAGTCTATTTAAAATTCATTGAAGGTCCTGAGTTCAATCCCTGGTACCACGAAAAGTAAAAAAAAGGAAATTCTGCAAATAAGTGGTGCACGGTGGTGCATGCATGTATTCCCAGCATTTTGCAGGCTGAGACAAGAGGATCACTGTGAGTTCAAGACCAGCCACAGCTACAAAAGTAAGCTCAAGGTTAGTCTGAACTGCATAGCGAGATCCTACCTCAAAAAGACATAAATAAATAAATAAATAAATAAATAAATAAATAAATAAATAAATTTTGTAAATAAACAGCTAAAAATGGTTTTACTCTACTCAGAACAAAAAGTAAGGTTTATTGCTTGTCTAAGAAGATAATCAAAACATGAATGGCTTAAGTTTTTATCATTTTATTAAATGTTACATTTCTCAATATAATTGCTATTAGAGGGTCTTTATGATAACATAACATTATGTTTATACTGCAATTAGTGATGAATCAATAGATATCTTTAGATGAAAAATTACTAAGCTGTTCCTAAGTGGTTCTAAGTTGATATCGAAATGCTAAATGTGACATGCTGCATTTCAAATCCTTAACATGGAACTGAAAACTGAAGAATCACCGAGGGAGATCAAAAACTAAAAAGATAACTATGCTCTTGTGTTAACAGAACAGGGGATAGATCTTAGAATGTCCTAGATATTAAGGTTGTTTTTATTAATAATTTGTAATTTCGAATTTTATTTCCTGTGATGTGAAAGACCTTGGGAAATCCTCATGTCTGCTTCTTTATGAAGCTTTTGCTCTTGGTCATTCAGAGCTCCAGATTCCATTTCCACTATCATAAAGAGAAAGAATGGGTCAGCCTAACCAAAAGTTCTGTGCTAAACACCAGACATAAGTTGACACTTTCTGTGCAGTTACCTGTTTGTCCTGGCCTCTGTGTGTTCAAACACTGAGAGCTGTCATCAGGGATTCATTCATTGTTTCATTCTGAGCTCCAGTGTGAAGACGCTCACCTCTTGCTACCTACCACAAGTCAATAGGCAATAAATTTAGTACCAAGTCTCAGAAAAAATGGGAGACAAACTATGAAGAGAACAGCTTCCTTTTCCTTGTGCAGTTACTTTTGCATGGTTCAATACGAATAGATAAGTGTGTCACACCTGTTCAGATAATAATGATCACAATAGGCAACATTAAAGGAGAAAAGGAAAAGGGTTGGGGAGGTAGCTCAGTGAACGAAGTGCCTGCTTAGGCAAGTGCAGGGGCTGGGGTTCTAACCCTCATACCAGCCCCTCCCTAGAGTCGGGTGAGCAGGCAATGGAGATAGGGCATGGTGGTGCACACATGTGATCCTAGCACTAGGGAGGCTGAAAACAGGAGGCTTACTATGAGTCTGAACTGTGTAGGGTGAACCTTACCAAATATGTAAATGAGAGCGAGACACGGAGACAGAGACAGAGACAGAGAGTCAGAGAAAGCTTGGCATATCCTGTGACCATGGCATATGAAGCAAGAATTAAATGACAAACAAAGCAACTGTATAAACAGGACAGAGTGGAGTTCTTCAGGTTCACGGAATTTCTCAATGGAGGGAGAAAAATAAATGAATTATCTATGCAAAATGAGGGTAGGCTGGTGTGGCTGAAATTAAAATGAAAAGGAGCTAATTGTTAAACATAAACTCGAGGTTACTTTAGGACTCTCCCACAATCTTTAAATGAAACCACAACTTTTAAGACTCTAGAAGTCCTGATAACATAAATTTACCAGCTGCTGGTAAAGTTAACTACCTTCAAAAGAAACGTTCAGTACTCCCTAAGGAAAAAGCTATTTTCTCCAGTGTACTTCAGGATGAGAAAACTGGCTTCACTTATTTTTAAGATACATCCCACATATTTCGTCCAGCATCCATTAATATTTGCAGCTTCTTCTATGTATGCAATGTGTATTGAGAGTGTGCATTAAACCATTCACACTGAAGATGCGTGTAAAAATGGAAAACAAATGTGGAAAAAGATTATGTCTCATAGAAACTGAGGTGTGTGACATCGGTCCAGCCAAAGCTTTTGCAAAAATCATTGCTAATGTATCCACCTCTAGAATGCCACACCTGAGGTATTGCTTCTTTTCTCACATCTTAAGTATCCTATTCAGTCTCTGAGGAGAGTTCCTCTTCCAGTGTCTCATGAATCTGGCTCTGGTAGTCTATGCTGCACGAGAATATGGTGAGCAAAGAAAGATCTTCACAGCTTGTTACACCGGCTTGGCCGCAGTGAACAGTCTTTAAGAAGACCATTATGTGGGTGTTTTGGTCATTCTGCTGACATTTTCCTCAATATAATGCAAATATTCAAGGACTAAAAGGAAAAAAAATAATGTTCAAAAATAGAACGCTGTCCTTCATAGACAAGATCTAACTTAAGTGAATCTTGGGGTGAGCAATAATTTTATTACTGCAGGCTACACGTACCCAATAGAAGTAACACAATATTTAAGAAAAAGAGAAAAATCATTGAATTATGAAAAAAGAAAAACTTAATAAAAGGAAAGTTAAATTGGGCATTATGAAACTGTCATTTACTTCACTGTGTCCCTAAGTAACTTCAAAAATCATTGCATTTTGAAACAGTTGGTGAATGTAGAGAAATTATATACTATATATAACCATACTATAATTGTGAATATGAAATATATTATATAATTTGTGTTCTATATATGTGTGACACATACAAGTATGAGGAATAGGCAGATCTCCAAAAATTAACTTTTATAAGCCTCACGTAATCTTCTTCAGTGTCATCTTCTATATCATGCACTCATAGTTAAAATTAGAAAAGCAAATGCATGTGGTATTTTTGGTTATATGAACACTGAATAGATTTTTGCACAAATACAGTGTTTACTCACTAAACTCTTTACATATTCTACTATGTAAATGAGACTCAAGTAATACAAGAAAAAATTAACATTAAATTATTGATTTTATGGGAGTTTACTCAAGTTCATGAAAATGCTTTGGTTTCTGAAAGAATTACTGAAATTCCCATTCTATGTCATTTTACACCTATGAAACATTTTTACATTCAAAGTAATGTACAATGTCTACTATTAATTGATTGGCATATGAATTTCAGAAGATAATTCCAATCACTATCTTTTCAAGTAATTATTTACAGCTATGTACTGGCTACTTTTATTCCGTAGTCATATTTTATTTTTGCTTTTTGCTATGGGAAAATTTTGTTATGTTAATTGGGGTTTCTAGATAACCTTTTATTTTACTATTTGTGCATTATGTATTGAAGTCATTTTATAGCTGATACTACATCATTTTTGTCACAAAATTTTCTTACCCAAAAACAACTTCATAGAGTGGTGAGATTTTTTAAATAAATTTCCTGAAAATATTTTCAAATTGTAGGGAAGTAATTTTAAGCTAATACTTCAATGCTTTCCTCAACATATGAAATTTGTAGCTACTAAATTCAATTATAAAAACTATATTTTATTTATTTTTATTTTTTTGGAGCAGAATAGATTTATTGACGGAAGGAAAGACGGATTTATTGACGGAAGGAAAGCTCCTGTCCAAGAGAAAGATAGGCGGATGGTCCTGAGTGGGTGTCCGCCTAAAAACTGTATTTTATTAGTGCCTCCTAATATTACATGATGTTGAGTTTTATTTTGGCAATTGGATACATGCTTGAACATGTCTTAATTAATTTTCATTCTATGATCTCTTCCCTTTCTCCTTGTTGAAGTGTGTAAATTTCTCTCTTTCTTTTTTAAAATATACTATGGCTGGCTCAGCATGCCCTGGGGTTGGGGCTGGCACAGCATGTGGTGCTGAGGATCAAATTACGGTCCCTGGGTTGCCTAAGTTTTCCTAAGCAGGCACTTTAGACTGCTGAGCCATCTCTCCAGCCCAAGATGTGTAAATTTTTGAGTCTGGATAATTTAATTCATCTTGATAATTTATCTTGATAATCTGCAGGTCGTTTTTTATTTTCCTATAACTTTGTGACTTTATACTTCTTTATGGCTAATATTTCATCGTGTATATTTACCGTGCCTTCTCTATTTGCTCAGCAGTGGACAGGCAGTGCGCGGTTTCTGCAGCTTAGATGTTGGGGATCACATTGCTGTATACATCAGTACGCATGTGTCACTTAATTCCATTGAAAATATGCCCAAGACTGGCTCATTATTATTGCTCTTTAACTACCCCACCTTTGATGAATGTTTAAAAGTTCATATTCATTATATATTAAAATATTAGGTAAGATAATTTCCATTTCTGTAATTTTGTAATTCGTAGTCTTTTCTTTCTATTTAATATTGAAAAAATATATTATGCTTAGAATATCGTTCATGCATCTCAAAGCTGAAATCACCCCATCTCATGTTTGTAGCTTTCAGTAGAGCCTGGCAATCTATCAGGTAGGAGGTGAATTCTAGCGCAGCCCATATTGGTTTTCAAAGGATTGATGTTACAAAGAAGTATTCCTAGAGGCTGTGTTGTTTGATTTGATAGATGCCTTTGAGAATGAGAATTGCCTATGTCCACACTAGTTAATGCATATGTTTCCTGGGTAGGATCCTCTCACCAGTCTCCACTATCATGATCAAAGCCACAGATAACTAAGAAAGTATAGAATAATATGTGTGATTGCATAGTTCATGGGATGCCTTTTGAAAACACAGCTTTTAGATTATTCTTTGACTCTAACCAACGGAAAGTTAAATAATTTTGGAATACTCATATTTTTAGAGTTGAAGGTTTAAAACTTTACACAGTTGGTTAAACTCTTGCCACACCAAGACATGAAGCTTCCCTCACAATTCATCTTTAATTTTATTATACCTTTCACCTATAGGAAGGCAGTTTAGGTGAGAATAGACTCTATTACCAGTTAACCTAAGTATCGCTCTACATTGCCTTCATCTTTTACCTCTGGGTTGTGAAGTTAGGCACCATTTTCTACACCACTACAATGAGTTCCTGCCAAGGTCTGTGAAGCTTTTACACAGTAACCATTCAAACTGAAATATTGATCAACATCTATCTTTATTTGCTCCTCTGTTGTGTTTTAAATCTAGAAGCTAGGTACTGAGCTGCAATCTCAGTCCTTTTTATTTTTAATATTGAGACAGTATCATTTAGTAGGTAAGTTGCAAGACTGGGCTGGAACTTTTGATCGTCCTGCCTCAGCCTCCCATACTGCTGAGACTATACCAGTGTTGCATGTCACTGAGCCACTATATACTTCCTTTATGAAGTTCTTCTTTTCCGTAAGATAAAGGTAAAGCTAACTGAGCAGAGACTATGATACCCCATGAGCTTTGGTCCTACCTCAAACTCCATGTCTTACCGGATGCTACACTGTATTCCAGACTCCAATTATCTCTTCATGCACAATAAATTGGCTGTAGTTCTTTGTTTTAACCTGAATTTTCTTTTTCTTCTCTAGCTGCATATGGTGCCGCATACCTATGCTGCAATCCCAACACCAGGAAATGGGACTTGAAGTTTTCAAACTTTAGGTCAAAGAGGAGCTGATAGTAGTACCTTGACTCAGAGAAAAAAGAGCCTTCACCCCTTTTCTTCAGTTACACATCTTGGATTTGTACAGCTCAACTGCACGACCATCTATTCCCATTGAACTAGATCTCATTCCTCAATGGCTTTTATATAAAGGAGAAATTATACACGGAATTTATCCAACATTACATTGATTTCATCACTGAATATATAAACTATGGTCTTCGAAAACAACAAAATGACCTCAGTTATATTGAAAGATCATGGCTTGTAAGTTACATGTTGAGTATCATTGTTCCTCTGGGGTCAGCTCACTTTCTTATTTGTCTCCTTTGGTTTCCTGAGAGATTTGCTTGGCTTCCTGTACTTAGGATGACCTGGGACATGTCAGGCTAGCATTTGTGAGCAGCCAAGTACCACCCTGAGTGTGGTGCAGTTATGGCAGGACAGAATGTATACTGCTACTTGCTGAAGGGCATGTTGGCTGCTATAATAAAATAACATACACTACATAAAGATAAACCCATTTCTCACAGTACATGTGGCTAAGAATTTAAAATTTGGTTGATGACATGTTAGAAGTTTGGTGAAAGTTTGCTTTCCATTTTATAAATAGCTCCTTCCAGCTGTGTTCTCACCTGGTAGCAGAGCACTTAAGATGTCTTATATTTGTCTTGCCAAGTCCTCTATATAAAGGTCATTTTCAAAATCCAAAATAGGTTACTCTTTCCTGGCCCTATTGCCACCCGGGGGCCGGTTCTTTGAATACCATAACATTGAGGGCTCAGATTTGAACACGTGGAAAATTCAAATCATTGAGGTCATAGAACATCACCATCATGACTGTTGTCTTAGTGACCACTACTGCTCTCTGAAGAGGTCACAGGTAGAGTGTTGGGATGGGTGAAATGGTGGTTTTCTAACTGATGATTTTGTCTGCCTTTATGGTTCAGGATTTCTTGAAAGAAATCCCTTGGAAAAAGGCTTTTATGTTCATTGTTAAATAACAGAAGACTTCCTGGTTTTAAGGCCGGATTTACTTGAGGCATACTTCTTAAAATGTACTTTAATAGTGCCACAAATGATGTCTATACTGCCAGATGAAACTTAATAAGAATATATTGGAAATGGAGCCGGACATGGTGGCGCACGCCTGTAATCCCAGCACTGGGGAGGCTGAAGCAGGAGGATTGGTGCGAGTTCGAGACCAGCCTGGGCTACAAAAGTGAGCTCAAGGCCAGCCTCAACTGCATAGTGAGACCCTATCTCAAAAAAGACAAAAAAAAAAAAAAAAGAAGAATATATTGGAAATGATTTTATTTTATTGATAAATCAATGACCAGTATTCTTTCTACCTGGAAGATTATATGAACAACCTGATAGGAGTTTTTATTTGACTTTTTTGCGTTGCTTTTGTCTCGTTATTTGATCCCTCTTTTCCATGGAAACTTTAGCTCTAGCTACTCACAATTCTAGCAATATTAAAGTAAGGCCAAATGCTTGTAAAGCGATGCCTGTCCTGATTATTGATGTAAATGAAGCAAGAGTAACAGTTGATTATAAACATTACTGTAAGAGCCTGTTCCCTCAACGCCTACCCCTCCACCTTTCTCCTTCCCCTTCCTCTCCCCTCTCTAGCACTCACTGCTCCACTGTCATCCACCAGCAAGGACTACTCCCCCTCTGCCATGCCCCTCTTCCTTGGAAGGAATCTATGATCGACTGAAGCCTCCACAAAACTGTGAACTAAATAAACCTTTGCCCTTTAAAAATATAAATAAATAAATAAATAGACAAACATTACTGTAAGTGACTAAAGATTGAGAAAAATGTTTCATAAGAAAACGATAGAGCACCTTGTGAGATATTGAATTCTAGTCCTTTTGATAGTCTGTGTGGCTTAGCTGCCTACCTTCAAACTGGGCTGTATCCTGCTCTGTTCTTACAGATTTCACCAATATTTTCTCAGCAGTTCTTTAATAAATGCTTCACATTTTGCTCTCACTAACTTATCTTGGATTTTCTTAAAGCCAAAACTCGATTTGTCATATTGTTATAGGGAATATAGAAACACAGTGAAAGATGAAGCTGGATGATTGAATCTAAGCTTGCAAACAAAGCAAACAAAAAAAATTAGATCAAATAGACACCTTTTGTGCCCATTGTTGTACGTGTGCACAAAAAGTTAACAAATAATCTAATGCTATCAAAGGAGACATGAAAATTCCAAACCTGGATGAAAAGCCATCAGACTGCCACTACTGCTGCTCTCCTCAGTCAGCTAAAGATGCTTCTAACACAATACCTAGAAAGGTTTTCAACCAATGACATACAGACTAAAAATCTGAATTTAATTCATTTAGCTATTAAAACTTTGTTTTCTGTGTGTGTGTGTGTGTGTTTACATTGGGATGAAACAGCTGCTTAACTGAACCTTAGATTATTAATTTAGATGGCGTCTTATTGAAGTAACATCACTGCCTCATGAAGTGCTGTAAGAGCTTGAGTGTAGGGCCCTGTTGTGAGGACAGTGTGTCATTATCACTGTGTAGAAGGCAGCTTAAAACTCAGCTTCCAACCTGTGAAATTTCTTGTGAGGTAAAAGGCTGCTGAAATATTACCTCAAAGAAAGTAGAAGATAAAAAAGACTTATTTTCCTATGATCATAATTATTTTACTATATTTTTATAAATAAGATTGTGTATGTGTGTAATTTCCATACTTAAAATGAGTCATATGTTTTACAGTAATGAACCTAAAGTTTGTATCATCCATATTAAGAAGTTTAGAACTCTTGAACATATTTGCTGAAAGCTGTCTATCTTATAATATCCTAACATAGGTTTTATGACATTTAATAAAAATGCAAAGTATTCCCATACCGTCAGAACCTTACTATAATATCAAATAAAATCAGAGAACACTGCAAATTATATGTTCAATTCCTTAGTTGTACAATATAGTATCTAACCAAATAATTATATATAGTATTTTTTCCTTCTTTAAAGTTTTATGACTTCTTTTATCTATTGTCAAAAAAGTTAAAAATATTAACTGCATAAATTTAGAATAAAACATCTCCTAAGAAATATGATAAAATCTCATGCAATTAGTCCTTTTCAGTTTTGTGTGAAATCTCCCTCCATAATGATTTCATTAGTGCCAGTATGTGATTACATTCCTACTAAAAATGGAGAAAGTCCTCACACTCAAGGTAGCATTTAAGAGATTATGGAGATAGCTCAGTAGATTATGCACTTGCCTCGCAAGTGGAGGGTCCTGAGGTGAATCCGTGGTACCAAAAAAAAAACAAAAAAAAAACTAACATAACATTTGATTTCTTAATAATGTATGTTAATTTCTATAGTAATATGGAACCTCAGTGTCATTGTAATTTTCATTTCTTTCCTAATGATTTTGAACAGTTTTTTACATATCTGCTGCCGACACTTCTGTGAAATGTTTCACAAAACTACAATGATAAAAACAGTATGGAGCCGGGCGTGGTGGCGCACGCCTGTAATCCCAGCACTCGGGAGGCTGAGGCAGGAGGATCAGTGCGAGTTCGAGACCAGCCTGGGCTACAAAAGTGAGCTCAAGGCCAGCCTCAACTGCATAGCGAGACCCTGTCTCAAAAAGAAAAGAAAAAGAAAGAAAGAAAGAAAGAAAAAAAAAAAAAAACAGTATGGTTCACTAACAAAAACAACCATGGAGATCAATGTAATGTAAAACCAGCATCTAGCAATTAAGTTATATAGTGTTTGAAAAGAGGGTCCTAAACATATGTTTGGTAGAAAATAGGCTCTTTAACAAACGGTGTTTGGAAAATTGATTACAAATGCAGAAGACTGAATCTTGGCCTGTGTTATGGTCTGGATTTAGCTGTCCCTCACAGAGACTCATGCAGTCATGGGGATGGAAACTCTAGAGGTTGTATTTAGTTCATGATCTAATACTGGTATTATGTGTGTAAGTGTTGCCTGTATTATGGCTGTGAGCGCTGCACTCTGCCTGGGGTGGATAGCCTTAACACAACATAAGGAAGGAAGTGAGGTCTCTGCCCCTGCTGTCACTATTGAAGCTGCTCTTCCTTTCTATTCTTGTTGTTTTGTTATTTCCTTCTACCATAAACTGCTGCCTTCTGCCATGTGCCACTGTGCCTTGAGCCAGCTGAGTATAGACTGAGACCTCCACAAACTGTGAGACAAATAAACCTTTTCTCCTTAATTTTGGATGTAGCGTATTTTGCCCAAGCATTGAGAAAACAATAACAAAGACAAACTGTATCTTATATCATCAACTAAAAACTAAATCAAAATGAATCGAAGACTAGAATATCAAACTTGAACATTGAATCTACTGAAACATAGAATTACTGAGAGCATAGGCATAAAGACTTTTGAGGAAAACCCTAAAGAGCACAAGAATTATTAGCCCTTTTTTAGTTTTGTGGGAAATCTCCCTCCATATATATTTGACAAAGCATGTTATTAAAAATTAACAAATAGAATTAGATAAAAATAAATATCTTTGCTTAATAAAGGAAACATTAAGGCCAGTGAGATGGTTTAGCAGTCTAAAGCATCTGCTTAGGAAAGCTTTCGCAACTGCAGGGACCATAGTTCTATCCCTGGCACCACATGCTGCACCAATCCCACCCCTAGGGCAGACTGAGCTGGCCATTAAAAGCAAAAAAGGAAATACTAGGGAAAAGAGGTAGAAAAAAGAATGAGAAAACTTTTCCACTTACTCCAATGACAGAGGTCTAACATCTATACCATAGAGAACTTTATATAACATAAGGAAACTATAATACATAAAGAACTGAGAAAATATAGTTACCAAAATGAAACATCTTATTCTTTATTTTACTTTGAAGACATATCTGAGCATGTAGTCACAGCAATCACGCGTATTTTTTACATAAGAAATTCTTCACTTTCGACACTTTTGCTGACCACATAATATATATTTTATCTTTTCTCTTTCTATTCTTTTTTGAGAATGTTGGGGTATTTGGAGGGATTTTTTAAGGGAAGGGTCTACAGGGTGCTCAGCATCTCACTACTAAATTGGATTCATAGTGATCTGCCTGTTTACAGCTTCCCAAGAGCAGGGATTATAGGTGTGCACCACCACATCCAGTCTCAATTGCCATCTCAGTGTGCCCCAGGGGTGGGGCTGGTATCGTAGGCCCGGGGCCTGCTTGCAGGTGTTTTTATCTGCTGAACTACTTGGCTTGCCCATGGAGGATTTTTCTTGCCTTGCCTTTTCATAATTTCAGTGTGTGTGTGTGTGTGTGTGTGTGTGTGTGTGTGTGTGTGCGTGTGTGTGTGTACACATACCCTGTAACATGAGGATGATTTATCACAGATCTAACCACCTAAGTTATTTTGGGAAAGGAAAGATGTACCATAATTGCTCCAACTCCCTGCTGTCTCTATACAAGATCCCTCTTTTTCTGTGCCTCTTTCATTACATGATAAATCCTGTGATTTCCTGTGTTTCCACAACTCTTTTGCTATCCTGCACTTGGATGTTTTTTGTCTCCCCAACAGTGATCCTTCTTCGGCGACTCCCCCACCCCATGTGTTGCTCTCTAACCTGTGAACTAGCTGAAGCCCCTGATTTGCCCAGTTATTCACCAGAAGATGGTGAGGACCCCTTCATGGATACTATATGCACGATGTGCTATAAGCATGATATTTCTTAAATATGTGAGAGGAACTGGAGAGCAGCTATTCCTGGATCTTTCTAGACTCTTCTTCCCTCACACCGTTACTACCATCAAACACTGCTTGTTTATGTAGTCCCCAGGCTGCCATTATCTGGGTGTTCAGATTTGTTCTCTAACTTGGTGTCTTAGTTACTCCTCTGTCATTGCTGGGACAAATAACCAACACTCAAAATGAAGAAAGGCAAGGTTTATTAGCTCACAGTAAATGGAGGTTTCAGTCCATATTCGGCTGGCCTAAGGCTGAGTGGAATAGGGCAGAGAGCATCCAGTTCATGGTGGCGCAACAGCAACAATCGTGACGGAGGCAACAGACCGAACAGGGGAGCAGAAAGCAACAGCAACAGTTCAAGTCTGTCTCTCCATTTGTCTTTAGATTACATCAAGCTTTCTGCCCTAGCCTATTGTCTCAAGCCACACCCATAGTCTCAGCAGTACTCAGATGATAATCCCAACTGTAGGAAAACACGTAATCCCATCATTCAAGTCACAAACTCTAGAAGTCTCTACCCATGATTGAATGAGGCTTCGGGGGTAGGGAGTACACAACTTGGCATAAACCATAACATTTGGTCTCTAATGAGAGTAGTTTCCTAGTTTGCAAATTGTCAAGGATCCATAGACACACTTTCTCATACCATTGTCCATCTCTCTGTTTCTTTGATGCACTAGTTTGGAAATATTTCACACACTGTACCTTTTCCTGCAGGGGAAGGTAGAGTGATTTGTCACCTGCTCCATCAGGAATCCACCTTAGAATGCTTCGTGCCCCCTTGGGAGCCTGACACTCTCCTAAGACAACACACACAGACTGTCAAGGTTATATGGAGTGCCACGATTCAGGAGTGGTCTGGCTCCCCATTAAACATCTCTGGATTCTGAAGTTTGAATAATCAAGTTTCTCCTTTGCTACTTGTCTCTACCTGCTTTCTTCTAGTGGACATATTATTCTTCCCCATGTGCTATGAAGCAATCGTCCCAGATGATCTCCATATAATGGACCTTTTCTACAAAATGTATTCTAGTTAATGTAGGATTTCAAAAATGCAAAAAACACATTGATCCTTAATAGTTTCATTTTCTCCTTCCTTTGCTATGCAATTATTTTCAGTTATCTTTATAGTTCATATACTTTTAAGTCCATAAATTCAGAACTATAATTTCTGCTGCATATAATAATACTTTAAATTAGAAGAAAGTAGTTATAAACATAAAAAACTGCATCCAAAATATATTTTATGTTTACATAATTGCTTCTTCAATGTTTTTAATATTTTACATAGATCTGAGCTATAAAACCCTATACTTTCTTTTTAATATTTTTATTCCCTCTATCACATTTAAAAAACAGTATCTTTTATAACAAATTATCTAAGTTGTGTCTCTTTGGAAATATATTAATTGAGTTCTTCAGTTTTGAAGTAACTCTTTGGAAATATATTAATTGAGTTCTTCAGTTTTGAAGTAAAGCTTTTTAGGATAGACTGGTTTTATTTAGCACTGTCTCATTTTTAGGAGGTAATCTGTTCACTACAAGCCCTAGAATTTCTGGCAAAATAGATGTTAATTGTACTCAGAATTTTTTATATGCTATGGACACGTTTGAACTTATTGCTGCGTATATTTTACCTTTACTTGGGACAATTTGATGATAACATGAATATCTATGAACCTTGAGTTCTTCTGATAATTTGTTGGGTGTTTTGAATGTGTGAATTCATACTGGTTATGAGATGTAGGGAATGTCGGGATTCAACGGTGTGCTGAAGACTCAGTGCGCTGTCCAATTTTCCTTAACTCTTTCAGCTATAATTTATACTTTCTAGTTTCTCTTTAGTTCATACAAATTTTCTGCCTAAATTTATTTTATAAATTCTCAACACCTTAATTCTTTAGGAATAATATTTTTCCTTTTTTATTCATATTTTTATTTCCTGAGCCAGTATTTCTCTGCTATACAATACTATATATTTTCCTGGGATACTGTTCTTCACTTCATATATATACCAAATATATATATTTTTTCTTCCTGCTTCACCACTTTTGGGTAATTTCAAAATTATTCATTTCACACTTGTGCTTTTTCAGGGAGAAATATACACTCGTCTATAATTCCCATTTTGTGGATGAGTCTTTGGGGAACCTGATTCTTTTTTAATTTTGGTATATTCAAGAGAAAGGCATTATCAATGGGACAGTTGGCTATGTTGTTTTCCCAGTTTGATGGTTTTCTTCTTAGTCAGAGCTTTTCTTTGAAGAGCAGAAACTTGTCAGAAAGATGAGAACCCATTTGGATTCTTTGAAGTATTTCCCATGCAGTTTGGTTTTTTTCATGAGCTCTTTATCTACCCCTATGTCTTTAAGATTTCTACTTATGTTTTTCTCCAGAAGATTTAGTGTTTCTCTCTTAAAGTAAAATTATTTGATCCACTTAGACTATAGCTTTGTGCACAGTGACAGGAATGTGTATAGTTTTAGCCTTTGGCATGGGGAAAGCCAGTTTTTCCAGCATCATTTATTAGAGACTATCTTTCTTCCAATGAGCCTGTTTGGCCCCTTTATCAAAGACAAAGTGGCTGAGTGTGTTTGTAGTTGTGTCTGCATCTTTTTTATCTATTCTTTTGATTCTCAGGTCTGTTTTTATGCCAGTATCATGCTGATTTTATCGCAATAATTTCATAGTATTTCAGGCCAGGGATTGTGATGCCTTCGACCTTTCAATTTCATTGGAAATTTGGAAAACGTAATGTTAAACAACATTGAAATTGTGTCTCACCCCCAAAGGAATGGCTATCACCAATAAGTCAGCCAATAACAAATGCTGGAGGGAGTGTGGTAAAGAGGAAGCTTTCTCCACTGTTGGTGGGAGTGCAGGCTGATATGGCCACCGTGGAGATCAGTGTAGATACTCCTAAAAAATAACCTAGGATTGGAGGTCCCATTCAACCCAGCTATTTCCACCTTGAGTATTTTTTCAGAACTGAAAACTTTATGCCACAGAGATGTATTTGTACCTATGTTTAGAGAAGCACAATTTGTCACCGTTAAATCTTGGACGCAACCCAAATGTTCATCGACTGAGAAATGGATAAAGAATATGTGTTAATTTTTAACAATGGGGTAATATTCAGGTATAAAAGGGGTCTATTTGATGCTGTTGTCTGTGAATGGGTATAACTAGAGACCGTACTCCTAAGTGAGCTCAATCAGACCCGCATGTGCAAACATTGTTTTGTCTCCTTCATGTGAGAACCTGGAAGAAAATAAAATTGGAGCATACAATAGGCAATGGAAAAGAGGAACGAACCTGTTCAAGGAGGAAGGAAGGATGGAGTTGAGGGGAAGTACAGGGGAGGGGGTGGGAAAAAGGAGATCTCTATGTGTTAGCAGGATGGTTTGGACAACTGTCTTGTGGCTTAGTACTGGTCTGTGGAAAGAGTGGTTGGTGCTTAATTTTTTCTCTCTCTCCTTTTTTCAATTCTTTGACATTTTTCTCTTCTTAATGTCTTAAATATTTCTTATTCCAACTTTTCGTGCATATATCTGGTGATAGAATCAACTAATTTGAAGACAACACTATATAGTATATGTTCTGAAAGTATGCTGAAATTGATATTAATGTGTTTGGTGAAATTATTTTTTCTTCTTCTTTTAATGTATTTGGTACAGAGTCTCCTCTGCAGCTTAAAATCACAGTAATCTTCCTGATTTCAACCTCCTTCTCACTGGGATTTCAGGCTGGCCCCACCATGCCCAGTCCCAGTGAATGGCTCAGTGGAACCAGGGCTGGAGCCAGTGCCTGTGGGCAACGTAGTACCAGGTATCAAATTCCAGTCCCCTACTTGCCTAAGCAGATGCTTAGTCCCGTGAGGTATCACTCCAGCCCTTGTTTAGAGAAATTCTGTATCATTTGCAATTTTTGTTTTAATAGTCTTTTGTACTCTAAAGTTTGTTTTTTTTTTTTTAAATCCAGAAAAACTGAGCATTGTAGGCTATATAATTAAACAGTTCCGTATCAGACATGAAGAGAAGTTTTTTGTCCATCCACCCTGATGGTAGTCTTTATTGTTTTATTTTGCCTTCAGGCTATTCACATATTAGAGAATTTCATGAATTCACTTTATGTAGACCTTCTGAACTTCTGGTGTTGAGGTAAATTTCTATCTTCTAACTCTGTCTCTAAAGTTCATGATTTTTTTAATTTCTAAGCTTTGCTTCTAACTCATGTGTGAGTCTTTGTAACTTTATGGTCAGCCAACTGTTCGCCAGATTTCCTTAAAGACCCTGTAAGTCAAATAATCATCTAACAGATGATCTGTATAAAAAGTTAAGGTTTCAAAATCAGGTGGTTTAAGGACAGCGTGCCTTGTTCCAGGACTTCAAGCTCACAAAGAATGTGTCAACTCATCTTCGTAGATCTTTCTTGGCCATCAGCGTTGTCTCACACATATGCTCAGACTTCAGTGATCTAAATATTTTCTCACTTCAACTGACACCAGACATGTGCATTAAGGGCTCTGATTTTTATCAGCAAACTGCTGGTTTTTTTATTAATGTGCAAGTATTTCTACCATGCTGAAGTTTGGGTTTGCAGCCTTTGAGTTAAGCTTTGAATTAAATGTCTGGTATTTATTTTGAAGTAAATAGTATTTGTGAAGGCAGAGTTCTGGGAGCAATATTGATGGTGGAAGATATGTGTACTGGAATTCGAAAACCAGTCATTCTTGAATAGTATTAAGCCTGCTGCTATTTCATATTTACCACAGGAATAACTTGGGCAGGATGCATTAGGAGATTGTCCTAAATGAAATGATCATGAATGCTATTATTCTATTGAAATGTAAGTGTTTCTAGTAGAGAGAGACAATTCTGAATTTTCAATTTGTTCTTTGGTTTGATTAATTTCAGAAAGGAAACATATAGTTTTAGTTTTTTTAGAAAGCATGCAAAGTTTATAAAGCATGTGAAAGTCTCACAAAGAGCTCCCTTCAATTTACCATTCTGAATTCCATTTAATTTTCTGAACAAATTATTTTTTAAATGTCCAATACCATTTAATGTCTATGATTGCACTAATATAATTTATCAATGCATGGCATTTTTATACTTTCAATTACATAGAATTAAATAAACAAAACATATTCTGAAAAGTAGAAGACAAAAATGTGCATCGTAGAGATAGCTTTTAACAAAAGTATGAGAACTCCTGTTATACAATTTTGTTAAAAAATGCTTACAGTCTTATAATTTGTTTGCAGGAGCAAAGTGCTGCAGTCTTATTATAAAATAAGCAGCATTTTGAACAGGTTCCCTATGGTTTTCTCTTAAAGCTCTGGGATTTTTAAAGGTCAGATACCAACTGGCTTGTCATTTGATACATGTGTGACTTGAAATAAATCAAAATAAGGAATTGAAAAATATTTTTAAATGAGAATTGTATAGTGAGCATCCAGCAGGGAGGCCTTCATGTACTTTAGATCCCTGAAAATATAAGGGGAGTTAAATGTTTTGAAAAACATCTGTAGGGTGCTCAAAGATAATACAGCACAAAAATATAATTTGTAAAATATTACACAAAGGATTTATGTAGTATTCATAATGTAGATCTTTACCTTATAAGCAATTATCCAATGCCTAGGGCACTGCTCACAAAGAAGTAAGTCCATATAATGGGACTTCCTGCTGTGTTGGCCAAGAAGCAAGTTCTGCTAGGATGATAGAATGAAAGAACAAAGCTGCTTTTACTTCGAACTTTGAAGAACTAACTTCCTAGATTAATTTTGACTATTTTTTCTTGTCTCTAACACTGTGGGCCAGAAAATTTGAAAAGACAAATTTCTTAGATTTAGGTAAACATAACTTTGCAGTGTGAAGGGTGAAAATTATGCCTGGAAATGGTCGATCATTCCTTAAATTAAAGGCGTAAAATGATGTATGTGAGTGAAAACATACTACTGGATGCAGATGTAACAGAGGCAAACAGTTCATTTATTTCAAATACTAATTTAATATATTGTAAAATAATGCCCTATCTATCTAATCTATTACAAATTTAGTGTTACCATATTCTGTCTGGTATGAACCATGACTCAAGCCTACCAAAAATAAGACTTTAATATTAAAAGATTAGATATAGTCTTAGTAATTTAGGATACTTATATTTACATGAATTCTATAAACAGGTATCTTATGTATTCTAGCTGAGGCAAACATGTTTTATCCACAGTAATTAAAGCACACAGGGTAGGATGAGCTATACAAAACTACATTTATCCCTAAATATTCAAGTGTTATTTCTTCAATTAAAAAGTTCACGTCATGTTTCTGAGCTGATAATTTTTTAAAAAATTCCTAGCTATTTTCTTCATTGTTACAACATACAATGATTCTAGACTATCTTTACCAGATATAAAGAAATAACATATGTAGAATGGTGCATTTGAGCAATAAAGGGTGATTTCTGTGGCTATTCAAATGGTCCAATCATATGAAGCTGATTCTGCATTATCTCTGCTTTTTCATGTTTTAGTTTCGTTCAGGCACCAAATTTGAGTGTGTGTGTGTGTGTGTGTGTGTGTGTGTGTGTGTGTGTGTGTGTCCTTAACTTAAGATTAATTTTTTCACCAAATACTTTATGATATACTTCATGTGTGTAGCCCCTTGCGTAGGTCAATATGCATCAGTAAGTGTGATATCTATTACTACTGTATCTAGTGTTATAAGCTATAGAAATTCTGATTATTTTCAGTCTTATAAAGATTAATTGATGACATCACCATTGGAGAAAAAATAAAATTTAATGCCCCCAGTAACATGTTTTATTTTCCTGAAACTTCACAAGCAAATAGAGTACAAGGAGATTTTGGAAAGAATATTTTTATATCAAAAACACCCATCAAAATGACTGCATGTTATGGCTGTCAGGATGATTGACCATTTTTCATAGCATCTGAACTCTAAGCCACTTAGTGAAAAACCAATAAATAAATAAACAAGCAAACAAACAAACAATTAAACTTGATAATTTCCAACGGCATGCTTTCACCAACATTTTCATGCCACCTTTGAAAAGAAACTCTTAGATAACACATTTTTACAGAGGAACTGTTGTTAGAAACTGGGAGCTGGAATGTGTTTTAAGTTTCATTTAGTAATGGAAGAAAACATTATCGTTATATTTTGCTATCAGATGCTCAGACTTTACATTTACTCCTCATAGACCCTCATCAACTGTACAAATGTCTATTATCAACAGTGTAGTAACAGCTACTACTGTATATTTTCATATTATGCAAATCAAGTCAGGAAGAACGAGTGCTGTTTCTACTTTTGATTTGTATTACACTGGAAAATTTAAACATTTGTATGGAATATTTGACTTCTACTAATTCTGAAAATATCAGCTTCCCTATAGGGCCCACACAGAAGGATTATTCAACTCAGACAGTTGTAATTGAGAGTAATTGACAACTAGTTTGAAATATAGTAATGCTGGTTTTAATTTTTAGCATATCTTTTTGTATGTGATGTCCTTAATATGTAAAATTCATATAAGATATCCATCATGTATCATATGTAAGATTGAATGTGTGGAAGCCACTCAAAGCAAATGTTTAAATTCTCTATTGTATAATTCTTTGAAGACAAATATTCTGCACATGTGGGGGGGTTTATCTCACTGTGCTTTGACTTGGCTATTCCTGATTCTTATCTACCCAGGTTATCTATTTAACAAATTGTAAAATTTGAATTTTTATTGCTGCTTTAAGAATTTTTTATATCAAAGAAACATCGTTCTTATCAGAATTATAAAAGAGACTTTAAAAATGTCAAGGAAGCTTTAAAAAATTGTAGATATTTATGTAAGGTTTGTGGATCATCTTTTAATTTCCTTGATGACACTTTTTGAAATATGGTGTTGCTTAATTTTAATGACATCCAGTTGCTTTATTTTTTGCATCCTTTGGTAATTTCAATTTTATTTTAGTAAAATTGTGCATGGTGCCTATAACCACAGCAACTGGCAGGCTGAGCCGGGAGGACTACCATGGACCATGCTAGCCCAGGTTACATAATAATATCACGACCAATCTGACCTACAAAATAAACTCTTTCTGTAAACCACAGTGTTTTAGGGTTAATAATGTTTATTAATGCTACCATATACCTTTATTTTTTCCATTTTAATATTCTGTAGTTTCTTTCATAACAATTATTAAACTACAGAACTTGAAGTAATGCAGTAAAATTGTTTCATCTGTAATTTATAATTTTCTGACTTTACAGACATGTTCTTACTTCTGAGGTGAGTATTCTCCCATTACAGGGTAAACTCAGAACAAATTTTAGCTCAAAAAGGTATTTGAATCTTTGTCTCATTTTCCTTGGTCACAGTACATTTTTAATTACAGGATATGTTTCATTTGTAAACTTCAACACTGCCCCCTTTTTTTTTCCTGTTGTAAATACTGCTACTTGGCATATTGCTCCTTTTTAGAGTCCTTATCTTCTCCCATCCCCAAGACCTGTGCTGTTAGAGTTGGACTTAAATCCACTGTGACACATCCTTATGAGAGGAGAACTTCCACACAGGGAGCATGACCCCGGTGCCCATTTCGCACAGGAGCAGCCCTGTGGGAGCAAACAGGCTGCGGCCATCTGCTTACGCAAGAGATGGGCCTCCAGAGAAAGCCGGCCCATGGATGGCTTGATCTTGGACTTCTACTTTATGGAGAAGGCAGGAATTCCTGTTGGTTAAGATTCCTAGTTTGTCTTATTTTTCAAAGCAGCCCTAGGATAGTACTGCAAAAGTCCTTTAGTAAATATTTCACTGATAATTTTTTGCGTTATAAATTTCTAGCTACTTTTTGTAGGTTTCTCTTATTTCTTTTTATGTGGGGATTTATACATTTCTTACTTGTGAGATAGCTATTTTAAAATTTAACTTACTGCCATAACTATATGCAACAGGAGCAAGATACTATAAGCCTTACACCAAAACGCAACTTCTCTGGGTCTGAATGCTATCCAGTAATCTAAAAAGTTCATTTTATTGATAAGAGACCATGTTGCTGAACATATGAATTGATAGCCCTTTCAGCCAATGGGCAATATCTAATCCATTCATTTTCTCCACTGCAACACTTGACACCATGCCTAATTATTCTACTTTAAGACTTCAGTGTACCAAGACCAAGCACGACTAGCTAAGAAATTTTCAGAGCTCATTCAAAAATTAAAATGCAATTCAAACAACCATGTTCAAAAAGCATTAGGAATTTCACAGTGACAGCATGGGTCATTAAGCCCAGCATGCATTCTGAATGGGGAGCCTCTTCCAATGCAGCAGCCTGCTCCCTTCAAGAGCCTGAGTTTTTCGTGGCCCTGCAGCCTCAGTGTGGATGCTGACGGATTCATCTGAGAGTTCTCATCAGCGCACGACTCATCCTTTTCCACTGGCACTTTCTTAGGCTGCTGATGGCTGGTGCTTACTGGCAGGACTACGATCCCTGTAAAATGCTTCCAAATAAACTGCAGAGTGTCCGCTTTCACAGTGGACTACTTCCTGTTTCTTCAGAGACGTCAAGCGGTCGTGTTTCTGTCCTCAAAAGGGAATGTATGCAGGTATAGAAAAACACATACACAAAATTCATCAAGAGCCATCACACACACACACACACACACACACACACACACACACACACACCACAGGGAGATATTTATAGTGCCAGAATATTTAAAGCATAATTTAATACATAGGAAAATTTAATGTATAGTATAGTTTTAAAGTGTAGCACGTCTCTCTGCCAGGTGCAATATTGTTGTGAGCTCTCAAAATTTTAAGACTGTATCACATGGTACACATTACATAACAATTCACAATCTTCACAAAGCACTTTGTCAATTGAATTTCTTGCTGTCATTATTATGAAAATGTAAAACAACTTTGTAGTTTTTACATCCACAGAAAGAAGTAATGACTTCCTATACTATATTAAGAAATTATGTAGCAATGCTGTGAAGCTTCTCTGAAAGCTGCTTTCTAATAACTACCAAAGTTTGTCACCAACTACAATAAGAATCAAGAGATGCTCAAGTGTAAAAATTGATGGCAAGTGGCATTTTGTAATTTGTTACTTTAAAATTACGTGTAGCCAAACTGTTAAATTCACACTCTAGAGATACTTTTTATTGTACATATATAAAACCCTTCTGTTTCTCTAGTTAGAATACATATAATCTTCTTAAGGCACGCTAAAAAAGAAAAAAAGAAATGTCACACTTGAATCAAATTGGCTTTAAAAATAAGAAGATTTATCATTTCACTTCAACTTTGTTTAAAGGTAGATAGCATGCCGATCTAGCAAATTAGGACTCTTGTTCTGTTTTTCTCTGTGCTCTGCCTTCTTCTACCCCTAGGATTAGTGTGAAATGCTGGAGCAGTTCCAGGAATTATGCCCAGCCCTCCGGAAGGACAGAGGTCATTTCCTTTATCTCTCTTCTCCTAATTGAAGCAAAGAAACTCTTCCCAGAAGAATTCAGGCACAGGTGTTGAGTCCAATCAGACACTGATTTCTAAATCAATCACTTAAAGGATAATGCTAATGATTTGGATTGGGAGATTTGTCAGTATATTTAATCTATGATGAATGTGCAGTTTAAATAATTTTATTGATGCATTCGTGAAAATATAATCTAATCCTCCTGACTCAGTTTAATTTTTGTCTCTCATTATCTGCTGGTGGAGAATAAAGCTGAAGAAGCTACTTAAATATGGAGATTTCAGAGTAAGTAAGGAGAACTCAACATGGACTGCTGGCTCGGAGTCACACTCACACTCAGTGGCCTGACTCACATCACATATACAGGTCAGCTGGAAAAGGGCTGAGAATAAAATTTCCTCAAAGAAAGACCCTGTGAAGAAAGGGCGGATGGAAAGGAAAAGCAATGCTTACCTAGAATGAGGTAGACCACAAAAAATCAGCGCCAAGCACTGTGATATTTTTCTTCTTTCCATCTTTAACATTTGTTGCTGCTCTTCAGTGTAATGATATTTTGTGGACAGGAATGTGATGGTATAAAAAGGGGTAAACAGGTTCATCGACACACTTTTTGATAAAATGAAAATTTGACTCTGGAAATTTTTGTAGAACTATTCTTACCTTATATGAAAAGATAAGAACTGTTCTTTTTATACAAGCGTATTTCTTTAGTTCCATAAATTGTAGAAATATTTTCTTTAGTATATTAGCTGTGAAAATGATATCATTTGACTTTTTTCATGTAAGGTAACAACATTTACAGTGATATTGGGATTTTCTTATAGATATCAGTATTACATTATTCATTATTAATGTAACAGAATTTTAAAAATAAAACATTAGTTTCCATTTATACCAAAATCATGTGTATTGAAGTTCTATTAACTGTGTTACTGAGCTGCTTATTTATTTATTTATTTATTTATTTATTTATTTATTTGATGACACCAGGGATCAAACTCAAGACCTTGCACTTACCAGGCAAGCATTTATTTCACTGAGCTATCTCTCTGGCCCTTCATTTTGTATTAAGTAATTTTCTTTAACTTCTTTCTTATTTCTTCCCACATTACAATTGTTTTAGGCACAAGTATGTATATTACTGAGATTAAGAAAGCAGGAATAACCTTATATTTTTGTTTGTTATTTTTTCAAACACAAGGCTATCACCTAGAAAGCTACAAGGTACATACCAGTTAAAATTAAAAAAGTGAATGAAAGCAATCGCTGAACCTCAGATGCATGAGACACCTTTCAGGAATCCATCGTAACAACAAATTCTGAGCTGTCCCAACTGTATTGTCATTTTCAAAGATGTTACTACTCAGTAATACCTACCAATCGCTTTCAGTTTTAAATTAAATGCTAGGATTATGTCAATCAGCAAATTTTATTTTTCAGGATACTTTTCTTCATGAGGAAATTTATAATAATTGAAAACTGTACTTCCTAATAATAGAAATGTAAAGAAATCACATAAAAGCTAGAAAATACAATCATGGAGAAAGTTAATTTCGCTGTTTGTGCCATTTCTACCCTCATATGTGTTTAACTGATCTGTTCCTACATATCTTCTTTGTCAGAAATCTTACCCGTTTTCAAGTGAGACACAAGTGGCACACTTAGACTATTAGTCGATAAGAATTTTTCAGTCTAAATCTTGTAATTTTTAAATACATTGTTTAAACCATCTCTGTGAGATTTAATAGCCCAAATTAAGTCAAGTATCTGTCTTCTAAAAAGTTTAGGGTCACTAAATTATACATGCAATTTGATTTTCTATTCCTTTATAGAAAAAGGAGAGCCGGGCATGGTGGCGCACGCCTGTAATCCCAGCACTCGGGAGGATCAGTGCCAGTTCGAGACCAGCCTGGGCTACAAAATTGAGCTCAAGGCCAGCTTGAACTCCATAGCGAGATCCTGTCTCAAAAAGACAAAAAAAAAAAAAAAAAAAAGGAGAAAAATATTTAACTTAATTCACTAGTTTAATTAACTGAGCCGAATGTTATTATTTATATTATAAATATAAAGTATATGTATGGTTAAAAAAAAAAAAAAAACAAGTAGCAAGAAACCATAATTTTGACATAGATGAGTCCACTGGCAGGAAACTAGGGAAGTCATAATGTAGAGTTGCGTCTCCTTATTGACATTAAGTGAAATCACTCCTTATAAGTTAAGCTAAGTTGAAAGTAGAATATATTAATCTTCCACACGTCAAAACTTTGTAATGATGTTAAACAAAGATAATACAGACTAAAATTCAAAAAGGAAAGATGGAAGAAAAAAGTTTATCTTATTCAGCGATGTGGCAATTTCATTAAGCCAATGAGAGAATTAAGAAATGGCACGTGCAGGCACCTGCTTCCCTGATGAAGGCAGTCGTAACATACCACACATAAATGCCAACTTAGTGAAAAGGAGGCAGGAGAGAGCTAAGTGGTAAGAAAATGATGATGTTCGTTGGTATAGAAGAAATGGATAGGAAAGGAAAAGCATCAATTAACAGAAAAATTTTTAAGACTCTTCATGTTATTAAGCTGAAGAATATCACCAATGGCCTAATTTTGGAAGAAGTCCCTCCTATGCATTTTTTCTTCTCCACGTATTTTTCATGAAATGACCTTAAGGAAAAGGTCCAGAAAGCACATACAGATGGCGTGGCAGCAGAAGGTAAATGCTTCTCGTGTGTGTGGGGGGGGGGGGC